>ML845855.1:10158-36265 GCA_009831015.1 Picea engelmannii | reverse complement strand
TTATGATTTTGAGTTGAGAACAGGTTCCAGAGGAGGAAGTTGACCTCTTAGCTATTTTGTGGATTTTTGGAGGAAACCACCACCCAAATTGGTTTCGGTGTTGGAAGACACACCCTAGCCTATCAGAGATACCATCTAGGTATTTCACCGTGCCAGATCAGGAGTATACAGACCCAATTTAGAGATTGCACATTCCAGCCAGTGATGGCGCAAGGGTTAGAGACCTTTTTGTGTAGCTGGACGAGACCAGGGCAGATCTTGTCATTTCCTTCCGACCCAGTTGAGAGGGAGCCAGGGAGCTTTTTTTGAGCTATCATTCATCAGATTCCGACGGAGGAATCTCCTAGTGCGCACCAGGTAGCTAGGAAGTGCGCAACACTTGGGGAAGCACATTGAGGGTTCCAGAGAGCTCACCGGGTCAGATCCAGAGAAACCCTCACAACCCATTACAAAGTATACCAGGGCGCTCAGTTTGAGCCACACATTGCCATATTTCGACGGTGGAATCACTAGGTCGCACCAGTTGTCCAGGGGAGGGGCAGACTCCCAGAGGGTCCCATCCGAGGTCCATTTTGATCAGTAGAGGGTCGATCTTCGGTTTGACAGTCACCAAGAGGAGTTGTGAGGTCAGGGTGCATCATTTGGAACAGTTCTCAGGCAGATCAGACAAGTATTGCCAATAGGGCAAACTTTTCAGACATTTGCTGCAGTTGCTGTGAGTATCCATGATTGCATGCGACAGATCTGTGCATGCATGTTGCTGATTCTTCCCGATCTTCTGTATACGGGTATTTCTTGTTGTTTTGCACTGTATTCCAGCGACAATCAACTCTTATGAGATCTAGCTGATGAGTAGTTCCTATATTTCCTATATGCACATTGTATTTCCTGCTATTTTCCATAATACATGCTATTGAGTTGTGTTGGTTCCTTTATTTTGCATGCATCATAATTTTGCTCAAACACTTATTTATATGGCACACACATGCAAAATCACCAAGCATGTTAAACAAGTAACTAAAACGCATCTAGAAACCCCTAGAGTATCAGATCTGAGAGCCGAGACATCAGTTTCAGTAGAGTCTATCCAGATCCATTGGATCAATGATATTTTAGTGGTATTAGAGCCTTTTTCCTTCCAGCTTGTGAAGAAGTGCTTTCTCGTGATCCCATGATTCCGAGAACAAGTGCAAAATACCTAGAGGGTTGAGGTCATATTGGGGACAAGTACATTCAGTACCGCAGGGGACATAGTAGAGACAAAAGTGACAGGAACAAAAGGGACTACAGTCCCTTCCACACTCAGTCAGATACAGAGCCAGAGTTAGAGGACCGGGATCACATCAGTTTCGATACAGAGGCAGACAGAGAGAGGACTATGGGTGACAGGCGTGAGGCACCAAAGGGCAGGGGGAAAGGTTCCGAGACACATTCTGACAGTACGCAGGCCATCTTGAATGACCTAGCTAGAGGACAACGGGAAATGATGAACGCCATAACACAAATGGCCATCATTACACAGATGATTCAACACAATTTGAGCACTATGGGTGCCAACACGACAGGAGGAGGAAGTGGTTTAGGAGGACACCAGGGAGGTGGTGCTAGTGGCTCTAGTGGATCTTAGGGTGGAGCGAGTGGACATCCTTCACCTATTCGTGCCTATACATCATCTGGGAGGATTCCTCGACCTCTATATCCGCAGTTCGAGGGGCGACAATTGCTGGGACAACCAGGGCAGGCAAGAGGACAACTAGGATAGGGGCAGGCAGTGCCACAGGACCCATTCAGGGAGTACATTAGAGATTTTTTGGCACTATGACCAGAGTTCCATGCAAACATGAGTTTGCTAGATTATTGTTCGATCATGTATCAGAACAGGCCCATGGAGGCATAGAGGGGCAATGCGCAAACTCAGAACATGGAGTACATTAAGAAAGTGGGAAAGCTGAATATTCCTACTTTTGACAGGTCATCTAGATGCTCAGCTCAGGCATGGGTACAGAAGCTTGACACATATTTCAAGCTCAACCCGATGACAGAGTCTGAAGCTATTAGCTTCGCCACCTTGCACTTGGATGGGGAGGCCCACGAGTGGCGGTATCATGGGCTGGCGACCTTGGGTCACAACCACATTACTTCATATTTGGAGTTCACCGAGAGGTTGATGGAGAGGTTTGATAGGAGGGATCCAGAACTCCATTTCAGGGATCTGACATAGTTGAGACAAACAAGGTCAGTTGAGGCCTTCATCATAGAGTTCCAGCGAAAGGTAGTGGCCGTATTGAATATTTCAGAGCCCAAATTGGTGATGCTGTTCACCGAGGCGTTGACAGAGCCATTGAGGGGCTGGGTTAATGCTTTCAAGCCTCACACCCTATAGGAGGCCATTGTGCGCACTAGAGACATGGGGGACTCAGTGTTGAAATCCAAAACCTTTAACAAACCCTTTGTGCCATCGAGAGGCAAGAATCAAAAGAATCCTCAGAGGGATTGGAAGGGCAAACCCAAGTTGGATGATGACACCAGACGGGAGTTGATGAGGAAGAAGCTTTGCTTCTCTTGCAGAGATCCTTGGGTCCCAGACCATCGATGTATGGGAAAGGGACAGATCCACTACATTGAAGTGGAATCAGGCAGTGAGGAGGAGGATGAGGAGATCGGGGCACAAACATACAATGATTCAGAGGATGAGCCTACACATGAGCCAGAGCGCATTCGAAGAAACCTTAGATATAGGCAGAGGCACAACCAAAGGAGGGGACAAAACTTCGCAGAGAGGTGAAAGGGGGAACCATAGCAACCCTTTCTGGAGTACCCAGGTACAACACTCAGGCTCAAGGGCCTTATACAAGGGCAGCGCATGACAACTTTAGTAGATGGTGGGGCCACCCACAATTTCATTGATGCGTCCTTAGTAGCCCGGAGGGGGTTACGCACTGAGGAGTTTGAGGGGTTCACCGTGGCTGTGGGAGATGGATATACTATGACATGCTTGGATATGGTTCCAGACCTAGAGGTCAAGCTAGGAAATTACACCTTGACGGATACCTTTTATGTAGTTGACTTGTCAGATGCATAGGCAGTGTTGGAGGTACAGTGGCTATTCATTGGGAGAGATTGGGTTCAACTATCAGACGTTGACCATGAGTTTCAGAAATGCCAGCGGGTCGAGAGTAGTATTGAGAGGTATGTCTATAGGAGCACCCAGAAGTATCAACGAAGAGGATGGAGCAGATCTTCCATCACAGTGATGTAGCATATGTAGCAAAGTGTCTGATCACTAACCAGAAGGATTTAGAGGGCGAAGAGCATTACCATCCATAGATCAGAGAGCTTCTGAGTCAGTATGAGCTAGTGTTTGGGCCGATACTACCATGGAGGCCACCTGACAGGGGGTTTGAGCATACTATTGAGTTGGAGATGGGGCTACACCTGTGATCACCGCGCCCTATAGACACCCCAAGAGCTTCAAGGACGAGATCAAGAAATCAATCAAGGAATTGATTGCGATGGGGCACATCAGGCCCAACACCAGTCCTTTTGCTTCTTCAGTCGTACTGGTATTGAAGAAAGATGGCACATTGAGGATGTGCATAGACTACAAAGCCCTTAATAAGAAAATGATCAAGAACAAGTACCCCAATACACGCATAGATGAGTTGATGGACAAGCTACATGGGGCAGTTTTCTTCACCAAAATTGATCTACTGTCAGGATATCATGAGATCAACATCAGAGAGAAGGACATAAAGAAGACAACTTTCATATGTCATTTTGGGCACTTGGAGTTTTTGGTCATGCCGTTTGGGTTGACCAATGCACCAAACACCTTTCAATATTGCATGAATCACATCTTCAGGGGGTAGTTGAGGAAGTACCTTTTGGTATTCTTCGATGACATTTTGATTTACTTAGGACATGGGCTGGGCATTTGATACACTTGGAGGAAGTCTTGGGCATTATGCAGGCACAATCATTATATGCCAAAGATTCCAAGTGTGAGTTTGGGATGAGAAAACTACTGTACTTGGGGCATATCATCAGTGAGCATGGAGTATAGGTTCATCAAGAGAAGATTAGGGCCATTTTGGATTGGCCAACACCCAAGAACGTCACAGAGCTGAAGGGATTCATTCGGTTATGCAGTTACTATAGGCGGTTTGTCAGGGGCTTTTTACAGTTGGGAGCACCACTCACAGATTTAACCAAGAAGGGTGCTTTTCATTGGACGGATGAGTCACAACAAACTTTTGAGAAAATGAAGGAGGTTATGAGCACATGCCCTGTTCTAGCCCTTCCAGATTTCTCTCGGTTGTTTGTCTTACAGTGCGACGCATCAGGGGTGGTGATTGGGGCAATTTTGATGTAGGGGGGCCATCCCATTGTGTTCAAGAGAAGGAAGCTCAACGAGTCGGAGAGACCCTATTCGATTTACGATAAGGAAATGCTAGCAATCATGCATGCCTTAACCAAATTCAGATAGTATCTGGTGGGTAGCAGGTTTGTAGTGAAGATTGATCACAACAGTCTCAAGTATTTCCTGGATCAGAAAGACCTCAGCGAGAGACAACATAAATGGGTCTCGAAGATCCAAGCCTTTGACTTTGACATTGAGTATGTTAAAGGAAAAAGGAATGTTGTAGCAAATGCTTTGTCCAAAAGGCCAACGGGGTGTTCGATGATGGATATTTGCACAGACTGGAAGGCACATTTGTTGGTAGAGTACTCCAAAAACAAGTTTGCTTGTGAGGTATTGGATGGACAAGTAGTTGATGATAGATACCGTGTGTTAAACGATGTCATTTTCTACAAGGACGAGATCTACTTGGTTCCAGAATCTACCTTAAAAGGGAAGGTTCTGAAGGTTTTGTTGATGATTACAATTGCGTGAGATATCCTTCAGGACACAGACTAAGTAAGTTGGCCTGAGAGAAAGCCATCAGTTGGGTGTGCCCATGAGCTGGGTGTGTGGTTCCTCTTTGAGACGGAGAAGGGACGTTGTGTGCCCCTGTGTGGGGTGAGGAAGCCTATGAGTTGGGTGTGTGGTCCCTCTCTGAGATGGAGATGGAATGTTGTGTACCCCTGTGAGGGGTGAAGGAGCCCATGTGATGGGTTTACTGTTCTCCTTTGTGTAGAGAGTTGAGATGATACTCTAAATGATTCTCTTGTGTAACGCAGTGACAAAGAAGATTTGTTGATATTAACAATAATTCATTAACAATACTACTCCCAATAATATTATTATTAATACTAGGGTTTTTTTAGCACTTAACCTAGTAATTCTAGGGTTAATTACCATTATTAATAACCCTTGATTATAATACTAATAATACTAACATAAATGTAAAGTTTTGTTACTTTATTAATATAACCAATTTTTAGTAATTTTATTAATAATTTTTAGGTCTTTATTAAAATTAAAACTTAATAATTTCTTTTATTAAATAACTAATTCTAGGGTTTAAGCCGACTTCTTAGCTTTCTCCACCCAAACAAAACTTAATAATTCCAAAGTTTTCTTTTATTAAATAACTAATTTTAGGGTTTAAGTCAACCTCTTAGCTTTCTCCCTCGAAACAAGATGATATTTATTGCTCCTCTTCTCTACTTTTATCCTTGGCTTTACGTCCTAAAGATGGATCCTGATTTGGATCTGAAACGTCGACAAACAATCACCAATACTGTGGATTATTCGAAAAATTCTGAAAACAATCTCCACAGAAATCTTAATAGTAAAAAGATTTGCTGAGTTGGACGTGCCTGTGGCTGAGCACAGGTGAACGTGTGGAAAAGCCCATGAGTTGGGTGCATCGTTCTGAGATAGAGATGAAACGATGTATTGACCTCCTCTGTGCAGAGAGTTGAGATGTTGTGATACTCCAGATGATTCTCCTGTGTAACGTAGTGAGAAAGAAGATCCATTGAGTTGGGCGTGTCTGTGGCTAAGCACAGGTGAACGTGATCTTAGTGGCTGAGCACTAGTGAGTGTGGTTCTCCTGTGAGATGCAATCAGATAGAGATGTGAACATCCCTGTGGCTGAGCACAGATGGATGTGCCCCTAGTGGCTGAGCACTAGTGGGTGTATATGAGATCCCTTGCTATATTGTACAAGAGTCAGACTTACCTGTAACCCTATTTGTGATGTAAAGGGTAGAGGTTGGCCCCACCATAAAGTGAAAGATAATTAATACAAAAGATAATTACTGTAAAAGATAATTAATATGGAAATTATTAATTATATTTTAAGTTATTGAGGTCGGCCCTGTTGTACCAATAGACACTACTGTTGACAGGTTCAGTCTAATATAAATAAAGGTAAATTCCCCATTGAGGAATCATATAACAAGTGCGAGTTTGGAAATTTCATCAAACACTTGTTCTTAGGAAAAGTGCACACCTCTCTTGGGCGCTAGTCTTATAGGGTTTGTGAGCACCCTCTTGTGTGTTAGGTCTTTATGGTGGTGGAGGTCTTTCTCTTGAAGAATATAGCAAAGGATTGGCTGGGTTTTCTTCCCTTGTTGAGAAGGGTTTCCCACAATACTTCTTGTGTACTTGTGCATGGTGTTTCTTCTTGTGATATTGGTTGCCGCAACAAATTGTTCATGGTTTAAGTAAAATGCTAAAATGGAATAAAACCCTCACAACCCATTATAGAGTATACCAGGGCGCTCAGTTTGAGCCACACATTGCCAAATTTTGATGGTGGAATCACTGGGGCGCACCAATTGTCCAGGAGAGGGGTGCAAATACCCAGAGGGTCCCATTCTGGGTCTAGTTTGATCAGTAGAGTGCCGATATTCAGTTTGATAGTCACCAGGTGGAGCTGTGAGGTCGAGTTGCATCATTTGGGATTGTTTCCAGGCAGATCAGACGAGTATTGCCAGTAGGGCGAACTTTCCAGACATTTGTAAAGTTGCCGTGAGTATCCGTGATTGCATCCAACACATCTGTGCATGCATGTTGCCGATTCTTCCTGATCTTTTATATACAGGTATTTCTTGTTGTTTTGCATTGTATTCCAGTGACGATCAACTCTTATGAGATCTAGTTGATGAGGAGTTTCTATATTTCCTACATGCACATTGTATTTCCTGCTGTTTTCCATAATACATGCTATTGAGTTGTGTTGGTTCCTTTATTTCACATGCATCATATATTTTGCTCAAACACTTATTTATGTGACACACACATGCAAAATCACCACACATGTTAAAGAAGTAACCAAAACGCATCCAGAAACCCCCAGAGTATCAGATTTGAGAGCCGAGACATCAATTTCAGTAGTCTATCCAGATCCATTGGATCATGATATTTCAACGTTGGGAAACTACACGGTGACAAATGACTTTTATGTAGTTGAACTGACAGACACTAATGTTGTCTTGGGTGTTAAGTGGCTTTATTCCCTGGGAAAACATTCTCAGAACTACCAAACAATGGAGCCGAAATTCAGGGCAGTGGATGGTAAGAAGGTGGTTCTGAGGAGTATGGCCAATGGTACTTCTAAGATTGTTTCAACCAAGCGGATGGAAAGCATATTCAGGCATGGAGATGTTGCCTGCATAGTAGAGTGTCTGATTACGTCTAAAAGGCCTTCAAATAGCATCCAACTTTATCATGTAGACATTTAGTCAGTGTTGGGAAAACATGATCGAGTTTTTGGAGAGATTCCTCTAGGGATACCTTCCGATAGAGGCTTCGAGCACACCATTGAGTTAGAAGAAGGGGCAAAGCCAGTGATAACTACTCCTTACACGCACCTGAAAAAGTTCAAGGATGAAATAGAGAAGGCAATCAAGGAGTCGTTAGATATGGAGCATATCAGACCTAGTTCTAGTTCATTCACTTCTTCAATGATCTTGGTTAAAAAGGATGGAACTATGAGGATGTGTATTGACTATAGGGCTCTGAATAAGAAAACTATAAAAAACAGATATCCTATTCCTAGGATCGATGGGTTGTTCGATGAATTGCATGGGGCAATATACTTCTCGAAGATTGATCTTCGATTGGGATATCACCAAATTCGGGTCAGGGAGCAAGATGTTCACAAGACTACTTTCAAGTGCCATTATGGGTACTATGAATTCAAGGTCATGCCTTTTGGGTTGACCAACACGCTTGCTACTTTCCAGTCTTGCATGAACCACATTTTCAACAAGCAGTTGCGGAAGTTTCTTTTGGTGTTCTTTGATGATCTCCTTATATACAACAGGACATGGGAGGATCACTTGAGGCAACTGGATGAGGTATCGAGTGTTATGGGGGACAATCATTATATGCCAAGGCGTCTAAATGTGAATTTGGTATGACAAAGATTTTGTATTTGGGCCATGTGATAAGTGCGCAGGGTGTGCAGGTGTATTAGGAGAAGATACATGCCATATTGGATTGGCCACCGCTTAAGACCCTTACAGAGTTGCGTGGGTTCTATGGATTGTGCACTTATTATAGACACTTTGTTAAGGGGTTTTCACAGTTTGGTGCACCCTTGACAGATCTCACAAAGAAAAGAGCATTTAAGTGGGGATAGGGGAATCTCAGAAGGCATTTGACAAGCTCAAGGAGGTGATGAGCACATGTTTAGTATTGAGACTACTTGATTTCACTCAGCCCTTTGTGCTTGAGTGTGATGCTTCAACTAATGGTATAGGAGCTATCTTAATGCAGAACAGACATCCGATAACATTTGAGAGTCGAAATCTTAGAGGACCAGAGAGACTCTATTCCATCTATGACAAAGAGATGCTCACCATTATGCATGCCTTGGCGATGTTCAGATAGTATTTGTTAGGTGGAAGATTTGTGGTTAGGATTGACCACAACAGCCTGTGGTATTTTCTGGAATATAAGGATCTGAATGAGAGACAACAGAAATGGGTCAGCAAGATACATGCTTATGATTTTGACATCGAATATGTGAAGGGCAAGAAAAATATTGTTGTTGATGCTCTTTCTAGGAAACCGAATGCATGTTCCCTTACAAAGATTTCAACTGATTGTAGGTCCCACCTTCTGGTGGAATATTCCAAGAATAAGTTTGCTTGTGAGTTGATGGATGGTCACATTCGGGATGATAGGTACACAGTGGTGGATGGCATTATCTTCTACAAGGACATAATATATTTAGTTCCCAAGTCCACACTTATGGAGAAGATTATGAGGGCTATTCATGATACACCATTGGCAGGACACCATGGATACTTCAAAACCTATAGGCAGATCAGAGAGAGGTTCTCATGGAAGGGCCTCAAGGATGATGTGTTGCGTCATGTCAGAGAATGCATGACTTATCAACATAACAAGTCAAAGCATACTTATCCAACAAGATTACTGTAGCCATTCCAGAGTAGAAGTGGAAGAATATCTCAATGGATTTCATCACAGGTTTACCGAACGTTCATGGTAGGGATTGTATCTAAGTAGTTGTTGATAGGTTGACCAAGTTCATGCACTTCTTCGCAATTTCATCGGAGTATAGGCCACTGTAGGTGGTCGAGTTGTTTTTCAGGGAGGTGTTTAGACTCCATGGGTTTACTAAGTTCATTGTTAGTGATCGAGACAACAATTTCCTTAATGCATTTTGGCATGAGTTGTTTAGATTAGCTGGCACAAAGTTGACTCCTAGTACTACTTACCACCCTCAGATGGATGGCTAGACAAAGATTATGAACAAATGGGTTGAGGGGTATCTGTGTAACTATGTGTCAGGACAACAAAAGGCATGGATTAAGTGGTTGCATCTAGGAGAGCATTGCTACAACACCACTTACCATATGTCCATTGGTATGATCTTGTTCCGAGCATTGTATGGCTATGGTGCTCCTTCATTTGTGGATTTGGCGTTTGGAGATAGTAGAGCTTCCAAATCCAAGGATTGGATACAACAGAGTTAAGATATCCTTAAGACCCTTAAGGATAACCTGCAGGTTGCCCAGAATTAGCAGAAGATGTATGCAGAGAGACATAGGGTTGAGTGCAGTTTTGAGGTAGGAGACTTGGTCTTCTTGAGGTAGCAACCCTACAAACAATCTTCTTTGAAGAAAAGTGGTATAGAAAAGTTGAAACTACGCTTTTATGGTCCATACAGGGTAGTCCGACGAGTTGGGGAAGTAGCTTACGAGCTTGAGCTACTAGAGGGGAGCAAGATTCATAATGTTTTTCACGTATCATGCCTCAAGAAGGCACTGGGATAGTAGGTCACTTCTTCAACCGAGTTACCCCTACTAGATGAGGAGGGGCAATTGGTGTTGATTCCTGTGGAGATTCTGGATGTCAAGGAGAGGAAATTGAGGACTAGAGTGATCAAAGAGTATCTTATTAGGTGGAGAGACTTGCCAATGGAGGATGCTACGTGGGAAGAAGGAGATCAGATTTTGCAGCACCCTAACTTGAGGTTGCTTGAGGACAAGCAATCTCGGGAAGGGAGGATTGTAATGTCCCTTTCCTAGTGATCGCTCAAAGAGGACTTAATATCCTATTTAATTTCTGTAGGCTATAATCAGTGCAAGGGAATTAATTAATTTAACTATTTATTGTTACATGGCGAAAAAGCAATATTTTAAGGTGATATTGAATAATTAAATTAAAAGGGTGTTATAAAGTGACTTTGGGGGTAATATTAAAAATATATCTTTTAAAGTTACTTTATAATTAATTGTTGGAGCCGAAAAGGTAAAAAGGGTATAAAAGTGCAAATGTGAGTTCATTCTCATTATTTATGATTATTTTTCTCAAATTGGATTTTGGAGAGCTCTCGTAGCTTTTGGCTTAGGGGACTGGAACCCTTGAGCGATTGGGTTCGATGGTGAAACTAATTCACCCTAGCTGATCTAGAAGGAGAGATCCCTGAGAGCTTTCACCGGGATTCATTGTAGAAGAAGGAAGTCGCACCAGTGGCCAAGTGTGGGCACTTTTCACAGTTCATGGATCTCAAAAAGAGGCCGTATTAGTTTTTGCAGCTCATGGAGGTTTCGGAAGGGCCCATACCATATATTGTAGTGCACGAGTGTTTTAAAGAAGGGTCATACTAGCTATTTAGAGGCCGTGGGAGTTCTAAAGAGGGGCCACACCATTACTGGCAGCTCGTGAGAGTTTAAAGAAGGGTCGTCTCATTATTGGCAAGTCGTGGAAGTATTAAAAGGGGGGCGTACCATTCTATTGTTGTTCGTGGAGATCTCACAAGGGTTCGTCTTAGTGTAGAACGAGTTGCCCTTCTCATCTCTATTCTCATCATTGAATCGTGCCATTCCATTGCAAATCGTGGTGTTTCCAAGGGAGTCGTTTCAGTGTAATAAAGGCTTCCCAAGTCTAGTTACTTACAGGTCAGAAAGAATGATATATCAGATTGTATTGCTGAATTTATTTCTGCTGTTATAGCCTGAATATGGTTGTTGTCATTTGCAATTAAATGTAGTAGCTACTTTTTAATATTGAATACAATCAAAACCCCTTTGTGTGCCAAAATCATTGTGGATCTATTGCGAAGTTATCGGAAGGCAGTGATTTGAAATCTAATAAATACAAAAACATATCAATAGTTAAGGAAGGGGACCTTACAAAGTGCTTTCGCATTTATGGGTTTTGCGTTCGTTTTTGCCTACTTGTCTATTTCGTGTCTTCTGATTGCTCCAAGTCTTTTCTGATGGAGATATTACACACTCACCTATAATTATTTTCCTAAGTTTTACAGTCCAATGTTGAGAACTATTCCTTAGATGAGAATATTCTCTCTAGAGAATATTCCCTACAAAATAGGATGTTCCTCTTCAGTTTAGAGTCAGTTACACTTAGTTAGACTAGTGGAAGTCGTGACTCAGTTAAGTGATGATTGCATGGATCAATTAGTGTCTAGATCTCTCTAGATCACTACTATGGCGCATTAGTTATTGATGTAGCCTATATCTATTGTAAATTATTCACTCTTTGAGTGTGGAGTACGGTTAATGAGAATTCTTCCATTCTTTCTCTTTTGCTTTTCTTTTCTCATATTTTCTCTATAAATTGTGTATGTCATTTGCTAGCTAGATCTATTATGTGCATGTTCAACGCATTTACATGGTATCAGAGCCAACAAATTGCTAGGAAAAAGACACACCAGACTCTTTTTGCAGGTATTGAAGATTAAAGAACGTAGAAAAGATGGATTGTTTGTCGACAATACTTTTCACGCCTCATAACTATTTGGAGTGGAAGCCAAAAATTCCGCTTCAGCTTAGATGCAGAGGCTTGTACCAAATAACTATGGCAATGGAAGTAGACCTTGATTCCGCCGATGAGAAAAACGACTTTATCAATAGACAAGATATGGCCATAGGATGTATCCTCTGGTTTATTTCTCCTGAACTTCTCCACCAAGTATATGATGACTCACAAGATTCAACTCCAAATGAATTATGGACCATATTGGAGGTTCTATTCGGGAATAAAGAATATTGTGAAGATTTCATGCAGGAGGTTGAACAGATAGAGCCAGAAGAGAAGCCATCAAAAGATCAAGCATTTTATTCTAAAGAGTCTTCTACACAAGTATTTGCACAATATTGTATTCCATTAATTGGAGATGATCTCTACTCGATTTCATATTTGTTTTTTGAATTTCACGTGGAATATATATTTCATGCATTTCATGGGTCACATGCAGACACTTTTCCATACGCCATGCATGCATCTCAGGAGCACCATGCATGCATCTTAGGAGACAAAAAGGGAGCCACACACATCAGATTCAATTCTAATATTTTTTGAGCAAAATTTGTAGTACAAAATTGGATATTTGAATTCCTCTCGGAAAAATACCCAATTTAAAAAAAAACATTGTCTAAAACGGAGTTCAGGAAGTGAAGTTATGATCTTTTTAAAATCAATAAAATTTTAGTTTTTTTCTGGAAACGACCGCACGGTTTTCAAAATTTCATCCAAACTCTCTTTGGATCTTCTTCATTACAAGAAGAGAAAGTGGATATATGTGGATATCTCAATGGTGCATCTACTTCATCAGATCCGTGCAAACATCTACATCTTCAACAGAATCTTCAATGAGCACAAACTTGCACAATTGCAAGGTCTTCTTGGAGTGAAGGACATGGTTGCTTAGCAACTGCTTTTTGTTCCTTCTCATTTTTTTTATGCATTGTAATTTGAGGGGGGTTTTTTTCCCGTGAGGTTTTCCCTCTTTCCTTGTTTCTTTTTTTTCCAGTGTCTCATTCTTATATGCATTGTACAATGGGTACCTAACATGGCCTTGGTTGTCGGGGCCCATTCATCATGTATACCCCAGTAGTGTTTAGGGGGGGTGATGGAGATATTACACACTCGCGTATAATTGTTTTCCTAAGTTTTACAGTCCAATGTTGAGAACTCTTCCTTAGATGAGAATATTCTCTCTACAGAATATTCCCCTACAAAATAGGATGTTCTTCTTCAATTTAGAGTCAGTTACACTTAGTTAGACTAGTGGCAGTTCACTCCAATGTCTGTCAGTGAGTGTCTAGATCTCTCTAGATCACTACTATGGCACATTAGTTACTCATGTAGCCTATATATATTGTAAATTATTCACTCTTTGAGTGTGGAGTACGGTTAATGAGAATTCTTCCATTCTTTCTCACCTGCTTCTCTTTTTTCATATTTTCTCTATAAATTGTGTATGTCATTTGCTAGCTAGATCTATTCTGTGCAGGTTCAACACATTTACATTTTCTATGTTGATTGTGTTTTTTTTTATATGAAAAGTTTGCTTCCATTCATGGTGTTGCTTCATTTTGCTTGATTTATATTAGAATATAATTTTAGATGTCCTCCTTGGATCTAATCTGTCGATACTTTCTCTCTGCTCTTCCAATCGACAATGTTGCTTCATTTTGTTTGATTTATATAAGGATATTACTTTAGATCTCACCTTGGATCTAGTCTATTGATGCATTCTGTTTACTCTCCCAAGAGTAATCACTTCAACAAGTATGCCTTAGCACCGAGATTTCAGGAAATCACCTATGACAAAGTTGTTGAGCTTTTCAATTTTCAAAATCGACATTATATCCTTCTTTAATAATTTTGGAGGCTTAAACATGATAACTTGGGACAATGCGTGCCCTTTGCAATCAAGAATGGTTGACAATCGAGAATAAAACTCTTGTATTTTTATTTCTTATGAAGTGTGCTGCAGCCTGCCATACCCTTCACATTTATAATCTTATCAATTTGCATCAAAGGCATGAATTTCAATTTTTTCCATTGCTTAACCTTTACATATAGAAAATATGTTGGGATTTAGTTATGACCTCATACATTTTAAGAAAAACAATGCTCTTGGGTGGATCACTCTTTATGTTGACTTTGATCTTATTCATCATAGGATAACAAAGGTGTGAAGGAAATTTGAGATACCTTCAAAGCTCTCTTTGCAATAGTAAATACCACTTTGGTCAACCAACTTAAAACCAAGCTCTCTAACTTCAAGACGTGTGACTTCGACATGGTTGAGGAGTATATTGCAAGGTTTAAAAACTTGAATGCTGACAATTCAAAGTAGGAGGACAAGGCTAATCAGATCTAGAACTTGTAAGTATTGTTTTGTACAATCTCTCTCCAACATTCAAATATTTTTCTATTGTATTCTACACCATTCCTTTATTTTTCAAGGATTCTGTAAGTCCTCTTGAGGATATTTTCTCAAATATTATTAAACTTCTAGTTACTTTAAGGAATATGGGTGCATTATCCCCTCGAGATCTGTGAATTTTCGATCTTAGATTTAGAATGCAATGTACTTTTAATTTTCTTCAATATAATGTGCATATTTGAAAACTTAAATGATAAATAATGCAGAAACTAAAGCTGTAAAGTAGTAGTAAAAATTGCACAAAAAATGGAGTCACACAATAACACAAGAATTTATCTTGGGGAAACCCAAAGACGGAGAAAACCCTAGCAAACAATCTTCCTTATCAACAAATAAATGAATGATCAAATTCATTACAATATCACCATGAGAATGTGCTTCAAAAATGAGATTACCAGTATGTGAGTGCCTTTTTGTGCTACCTCCAAAAGTATCCTTCTTCTCTTCTCTCATGCGTTGCATAAAAATTTGAATAATAAAGAGAGTAGTTCTCTGTATATCCTAGGAGTAGAAGAGAGATGAATGAACTCAGCTTTAGAACTAGATGCATGACGTGACAACTTGCCTTGAGACTTGACTTTTCAACTCAACTCGATTTGTAACTTGACTTGTAACTCGATATGCCAACTTGACATGCAACCGCGTACTTGAGAACTCAATCTTACAACTAGACTTGTAACTCGATATGCCAACTTGACATGCAACCTTGTACTTGTCAACTCAATCTTGCAACTAGACTTGTAACTCGATATGCCAACTTGACATGCAACCTTGACTTTTACAACTTTGAGTTAGGCAACTCGATTTGATTCTTGAGTTAGACACTTGGACTTGACATGCAACCTCGTCTTTTACACTTGAGTTCATAACTCGACTTTCACACTTGAGTTCATAACTCGGCTTTCACACTTTGGCAACTCGTTATTTTCTCATGGTGGATAAGGTCACACGTGCCAATGCACTAAATCATCCTAATTACATCATTTGCATAAGTGATGAAGAAGATTGTTTGTCACATCAATCTAGCTGACAGGATTTATACATTGATCCTGTCTATTGCTAGATTTGCCTTGGCTTTTGCACTAAGCTCACAAGGCTGACCTTGACTGTTGCACATGACTCACAAGGTTTCTGTCCTGACTTTTGTCCTGGATCACAAGGCTTGTATGTTTTCCTTGACTCTTGCCATGACTTCACAAGACTATCTCTGGCAACATCTCTTTCGTCCTGACTTTTGTCCTGGCTCACAAGGCTTGGACGTTGTCATTGACTCTTGCGATGACTCACAAAACTGTTTAATCTCCAAGTCTCCTTGGCTAGCCTTAGGGTGGTCACTTAAGACTTCTCGTTGGAGAATGCCTTCTGATGTTGCTATTTTCAACACTCCCTCTTAGCAAGGGAGGCATTCTCTGCAACTCTAAGCTTGCCTCTAAAGTGCGCAAACTTTGTCAATGGCAGTGGCTTGGTCAAGATATCTGTTGCCTGCTCATTTGTTACAATGTACTTTAGCTTGATCACTTTTCTTTGTACCATATCTCTGATATAATGATTCTTCAGATCTATATGCTTTGATTTGTCATGAAACACCGGATTTTCTGTGGGCTTTATACAACTCTGATTATCACAATGGATAATTGTAGTCTCAAGCTTTTCACCAAATAACCCAGAAACAAGTTTTTTGAGCCACACTGCTTCTCTGCTGGCATTGCTAGCCGCAATATATTCAGCCTCGACTATGCTCTGAGCAATAGTTCCCTGTTTCCGGCTGGACCAGAAGATCATGGTTGATCCTAAACTGAAGCAGTATCTAGAGGTACTTTTTCTGTCTACTAGGCTTCCAACCCAGTCTTAATCTGCATAACCTTGCAACATCACACCACCACTGGATGTATATTTTAGACCATAAGCAATGGTACCTCAGAGATATCTCAAGATGTGCTTACCTGCCACCCAATGCCTTTCTCTCGGCTCAACCATAAATTGGCTCAATGCACTGGTTGCGAATTGCATGTCGGGTCTAGTATGAGTTAGGTACATTAATGACCCAATAAGTTGCCTGTACATGGTGGGGTCCACCAAATCTGATCCTGTATCTGAGTCATGCATCTTCTTTAGATTAGAAATCATAGGAGTTGTCATACTCCTGCAATTTAGCATGCCAAACCTTTTCAATATGTCTACTGCATATTTTCCTTGAGATAAGCAGATCTCGTCTCGTCTCTGCCAGGTTTGTAAACCCAGGAAGTAATGCATCAGTCCCAGAACTTTCATTTCAAACTCAGAAATAAGCTCCCTCTTGCACCCGACTATCTGATTTTCTTCTCTCGTGAGGAAAAGATCATCCACATACAAAACCAAAATAAGGGGTTGATTTTCAACAACTTTAAAGTAGAGGTTAGGATCAACACTACTTTTATTGAACCCCAAGCTTTGCAGAAAGACATCAATCTTGTCATACCATACTTTGGGTGCTTGTTTAAGACTATATAAGGCCTTCTTTAACTTACACACATGAGAATCCTTGTTATGCACTACAAATCCATCACGTTGTTCTACATAGGCTTCATGTTCCACTTCACCATTTAGGAAAGCAATTTTTACATCCATTTGATGCAATTTCCAACCAAGTACAGAAGCAAGAGAAACAAATGTATAGATGGTAGTATACTTGGCTACTGGTGCAAAAATCTCGTCATAGTCTATACCTTCTTTTTGGGAGAAGCCTATGGCTACAAATCTTGCTTTATACTTTTCAACACTCCTGTCAACTGCATGTTTTATCTTGTACAACCATTTGGATGAAACAACTGATTTATCTTTAGGCCTAGAAACTATGTCCCATACATTGTTCTTCATGATGTACTTGTATTCATCCAACATGGCATCTCTCCAAACCTGCAACTTGTTAGCTTCTTCAAATAAAGAAGGTTCTGCATCACTAATGTTACTTACCAAAGCAACATAACCTACATACCTTTGAGGCCTTTTGCTTTCTCTGAAGGTTCCTGAGGGGGTTGCATGTCTCTCTGCTTCATGCAGAGTTTCTTTGAACCAAGCATGTCTTCTTTTGATAGGAGGTTCTTCAAGAGACCTCTCCAACACCTTAGCAGGTTCTAAAGGAATATCTTGATCCGTTGGATCATCATGACTTTCCTCCCTCTGAAAGTCAGGACTAGAAGTTTCAGCTGTAGGAGAGTCTGGCTCTTCTGTTTGATCATCAATTTGGAGCTCTCTAGAACGCTTGAAGACAACTTCCTCATGGAAGGTTACATCTCGACTGACTTTGATCTGCCTCTGTCCTGGGATATATATCCTGTAAGCCTTAGAAGTCTCACTATTTCCTACAAATATCCCTTTCTTGCATGAGGGTTCCATCTTAGTTCTCTTCTCCTTAGGCACATGAATGTATACTGGACAACCGAAGATCCTCAAGTGTCCTACTTCTGGTTTCTTACCAGTGAAAGCTTCTTCAGGGGTTTTATGCTTTAGGATTGCATGCAGACATCTATTCTGAATATAGACGGCTGTATTTGTTGCTTCTACCCAAAGAGAGTTGGGTAGATCCTGTTTTTCCTCTCACCAACACCATTTTGCTAAGGATTGTAGGGGACTGTCAATTGTCTTTTAATTCCAGCTTCTTTGCAAAAGCCTTCAAACTCATGGGATTCGTATTCCCCTCCATTTGATCTTAGGATTTGAATGTGCTTCCCTGTCTGGTTTTCTACCAATGCCTTGAATTCTTTAATTTTAGCAAATGCCTAACTTTTCAATTTCAGAAAGTAAATCCAACATTTTCTAGAAAGGTCATCAATAAATAATAATAATAATAATAATAATCTATTTTTAAGGTCACGACCAAGCCACACCAAATTGGTGTATGAGACCCCCTTGTTTGTGGAACAAGGGACCCCCCTCCGCCCAACTATTTGATTGGTAAAGTCTACGGAGGTATACATACCCTACCCCCCTCTAGATTTGAACTTGTGACCTCTTAAGAGGAAACACATGTTCTTAACCATTAGCCCCACTAACATAATACAGATAACCATTCAAGGAAGGATATGACATTGGCCCATAGATATCAGAATGAATAAGTTCTAAAATTTCTTCAGATCTACTGTTACTACAAGGAAAGGACTTCTTTGTATTTTTCCCAAGTAAACAATCTTTGCATACTTCATTGTTATCAGAGGGAATAAGAGGCATACCACTTACCATTGATTGAAGTCCTGGAAGTGCCTTGAAGTGCAGGTGACCGAATATTCTATGCAACAAATCGTTGGAGCTGGCTGTGTTATGAGCAAGCGCACGAGTAGAATGATTCGTGACTTTGTAGAGACCTCCTCATATTCTAATGACTTCTGTTGAACTTAACTGTCCATCCTTTGGCCAGAGGACAACTTTTCCATCCATGAATGCCACCTTATAACCTTTATCTTCAAGTGCTGCTACTGACAACGGGTTCTTCTTTAATCCAGGAACATACAAGATCTCATCAACGTGAATAATGGATCCAGACTCTAGCTGAAGAGAGGGAATCGATTCCTTTAATCTCATGGCATGAGTTATCTCCAAGCTGTACTCAAACTGAACTAGTCTTTTTCTTGAAATTTGAGAGGATGTTCTTGTATACTGTCATATGCTTTGAAGCCCCACTATCAACCAACCAAGAGTTTCGGTTAGTAGTCACGTGACCAGAGAGAGAAGACACCAAGTAGTATTCCTTTATGTTCTCCTGTTTCTTAGGAGATCCACTTGTCTTCTTTTCGGATTCTTCTTCTTCTACAGTAGAAGCATGATGCTTCCCTTTATGGTAGTCTTTCTTCTTAGATCTGCAATCTTTAGCAAAGTGTCCCATCTTGTTCAGTTAAAACGCTTTACTTTGGACACATCAAAACCCTTTCCTTTAAATGTTCCTTTGAACTTGTCCTTCTGAAAGTTCTTCTGAGAGGAAGATTTCTTTCCTCTCCTGGTCTTTGCAACCAAGGCAACATTCTCTTCAATTGATGGACCGCTCCTAGTGGTCATGCGACCTTCCTCCTGAAGGCAATCATGTCATAAGCGCTCAAAGTTTAGCTGAGTCTCCCTGCCATTAACACTTGCAAGAAATGTATCCCAAGAAGGCGGAAGGCCATCAAAGATGGCTTGGACGAGATCATCATCTTTCACAGTAACTCCTGTGACCAACAATTGATCACGAATCTGTGCTATCTTTGAGCAGAATGAAGAGACAGATTCGCCCTTCTCCATTTTCAAATACTTGAGCTTGTTCTTCAGAATTCTCTTCTGGTTGGGTGTTGTCTTTTCATAAAGATTTACTAGAGTGTCATAACAATCCTTTGCTGTCATTAGTGAAGTCAGTATAGGGATGATGCTGTCTTTTACAGAATCAAAGATCACTCGCTTTGCTTTAGCCTGATTTCTTCTGAATGCAACTCTACCAACGTTGGTAGTTGGTTCCTCTACAACAGTAGTTAGGAAATGTTCTAACTCAAGCTCTTGGAGAATGTTCATGACTCTGAGCTTCTAAACGTTGAAGTTTGAGGCTCCCTCGAGCCTGTGTTCATGCCTGACTAAAATAAATGAAGACATCCTTGCAATGAAACCTTGCATTGAGCTGAATCAAGCTCGATCCTTGGACCTGTGTGGGCTCAAGAACTGAAGATTTGAGCACTAATCACACCCTAAGCTCTGATACCATGAGAATTTTCGAGCTTAGATTCAGAATGCAATGTACTTGTAATTTTCTTCAATATAATGTGCAGATCTGAAAACTTAAATGATAAATAATGTGGAAACTGAAAGCTGTAAATCAGTAGTAGACAGTGCACAAAAAATGGAGTCACACAATAACACACGAATTTATCCTGGGGAAACCGAAAAAGGGAGAAAACTCAACAAACAATCTTCCTTATCAACAAATAGATGAATGGTTAAACTGATTACAATATCACCATGAGAATGTGCTTCAAAAATGAGATTGCCAGTGTGTGAGTGCCTTTTTGTGCTACCTGTAAAAGTATCCTTCTCTTCTCTCATGCACTACATAAAAAAAGTGAATAATGAAGAGAGTAGTTCTCTGTATATCCTAGGCACATAAGAGAGATGAGTGAACTCAACTTTAGAACTAGATGCATGACTTGACAACTCGCCTTGAGACTTGAATTTTCAACTCAACTTGATTTGTAACTTGACATGCAACCTCGTACTTGACAACTCAATCTTGCAACTAGACTTGTAACTCGATATGCCAACTTGACATGCAACCTCGTACTTGTCAACATAATCTTGTAACTAGACTTGTAACTCGATATGCCAACTTGACATGCAGCCTCGACTTTTACAACTTTGAGTTAGGCAACTCGATTTGATTCTTGAGTTAGACACTTGGACTTGACATGCAACCTCGACTTTTACACTTGAGTTCATAACTCGACTTTCACACTTGAGTTCATAACTCGACTTTCACACTTTGGCAACTCGTTATTTTCTCATGGATGATAAGGTCACATGTGCCAACGTACTAAATCATCATAATTACATCATTTGCATAAGTGATAAGGAAGATTGTTTGTCACATCAATCTAGCTCATAAGATTTATACACTCATCCTGTCTATTGTTAGATTTGCCTTGGCTTTTGCACTAAGCTCATAAGGTTGACCTTGACTGTTGCACATGGCTCACAAGGTTTCTGTCCTGACTTTTGTCCTGGCTCACAAGGCTTGTACGTTTGCCTTGACTCTTGCCATGACTTCATAAGATTATCTCTGACAACATCTCTTTCGTCCAGACTTTTGTCCTGGCTCACAAGGCTTGTACGCTGGCCTTAACTCTTGCCATGACTCACAAGACTGTTTAATCTCCAAGTCTCCCTGGCTAGCCTTAGGGTGGTCACTTAAGACCTCTTGTTGGAGAATGCCTTCTGATGTTGCTATTTTCAACAAGATCAAGCCCCTCCAAAGGATGTTTCAACACCTCTTAAATTTGAGTTCAATAAGGTAAAAGGGAATACTCGGAAGTCCTGTAAGAAGAAAAAAGTCATATGAAAGTATTGTCATGGGGGGGGGGGCATCCCTTCAAGTCTTACCTTGCTTGTCTTCAGAAAATTGAAACTGAAGAGCTTTTTGATGAGAATGTTGAATCTCCTCATAATGCACATTTGGAAGTACACTCTGGACTTTGGTCGTCTTCTTCTTAATAAGAGTGGATTGCCGATTCTAGAGCTACCTGACATGTGACCAAACATTAACACCTTCTCTCTAGTTATAGACAATAGCATAGTGGAGAGAAAGTGGTTATTGGTGACAATTTATCCATAAAGGTTATAGGCTGTGGTGATGTCATTATTGATACAACTAAGTTTAGAGATTTTCTTCATGGTCTAGGTGTTGGGACCAAATATTCTTTCTATTTCTTCCAAGAAAATCTAATGTGTAAACCCAAGGGATGCTTCCCCACAATTGTGGTTGACATCCCCAGTAAATCAGTTTCCATAGACCAATGCACCTAACATAGGGGTGTTTGAACCGGGCACTAGTTGAGATGGAACTAGCCAAGTGCTTAAAAACATTGGTAACAATCGATTGAGCTAACCCCTTGGGCTCAATCTTTTTTCTATTTACCAATTACACACCAACGTAGAAGTTTGGTTGGATTGATGGGTTGAAAGGGACATGAGTGATGAGGGACATGGATTAGAATTTTGGCTTCAAGGTGGTTGCCTCAAGATATTGTGACAAATTCGATCATACGTGCAAGTTGGGGAAGAATTTTTCTTTCCTAAAAAAATGGTGGACTTGTGTTTTGCAGTTTCACTCCCTCTCAAGTGCGCTAGATCTATCTCTCTCCAGTGCACTTGTGAGGAGGCTATTTCAGAATTTGAGTGAAATTTGGTTCCATTGATTCCTCAATTGATCCTTATAAAGCTCAACAAGATTCAGCTGTGAGCTTCCCATTGTATTGATATCCTCTATATTCTAGTTATGGTTCATTAGCTATCTCACCTTCCTTTTATTATCTCACTAATTTCTATCTTTATTATGCATGTGCCCACTTCTGTTGGCATTGGTTCAGTTATGGTCATCCAGGCTTGAAATTTAAGCTTGGCCTTTCCCATAAGATAAAGTTTTGACGATATCTTTTATCTTGCATGGCGTTCCATAGGGCATTATTTTCTTCTATAAACGTCAGAATTATTTATTATGCTGAAAATCAGAGCCTCTTCCAGTAATCTACTCTTTAAATGGTACGAGTATGTGATTTTATAACATCTATCACCTATTCAGCTGTACAAGAAAATGGAGCTTGTTTATACTTGTTTATACAAGTTGCTGGGTTTGCTCACACTGGCAACAGAGCTGTTAGAATGACAATGCAAAGTATTATTTGTGAATGGATGGTATTTATCATTGGTTCATTTTGACATGTAAATTTTTTGGCTATCGGAGGCTTTTGTGCATCTCTATACCTTATCTAGGCACATTTTTAAATTTGAATCCTATGGGCATTGACAACATTCTTGAGCAAGTTAACAGTTAATTGTCATACATCTGACATTAGGTTCTTAGATACTTGTGTTTAATGAAATGATTATGTCGTATTTTGAACTGCCCAATTTGATATATATGTAATATAGTAATTTACCTTTCTATACCATGCAGGCTGAAGGCAGCTGGCATCCGGTGTCCAACACCCATGCTTCTACGACTTCATGTTCTTGTCATGGAATTCATAGGTTATTTTGCCTGCTGTTGTGGATTTCTTATCAATCAGGTTTAGTATTCCTTTCAAAAATAACAGCTAAGAATATTTCAATATGGCTATACAGGAACAAATGGTTGGGCTGCACCTCGCCTCAAAGATGCTGCCTTGTCAGAGGATAAATTACGCGAAAGTTATTTAGAGGTAATGATTTGCTTATTCCTTTTGTTTGAAGGCTTATACAATTTCTTTAATTTATTGTTGGTGGATTCCTCATTTTGGATTAAGAGTTTTTGCTTGTTTGTTTGAGTGCTCTCACTACATACAGGACTTTTACCTGTGTAGGATTTGCACTTGGCCCCATCCACATGATACAGCTCTTTGCGGAGGCAAATCGGCCTACGAGGGCCAAGCATGTCACTAGTGGGAATTCAACTTGGGTGGGGAGGATATTATCACTGGACTTTAACCACCCAAGCTAGACTGCATTGACATGATTAAAATTTTATAGCTTATATGCTATATTAACATTTTTTTGAATTAATGCTGCATATTAATCCCATCAAACTCAGTGAACTTATAATTCAGAGGTCTATGCCCACCAGGGTTTGAACCTGGTTGTTTCACTGTTAATCTTCAGACCATTCTAATCAGATTCCACGCTCAAAGATTAACCGTAGAACCCTTGGTAACTTTAAAGCTTGAAACCTGTCAAAACAACAATCCTCGAATATTAGAATAGACAAACAACATAATGCAGGAAATAATATCAGAAAATACACAGAAAGCTGAACTCTCAAATCTCATCACTGTTTTTTATCAATCTGGGAAAACAGTAAACTATAATGCTATATCTTGCTAACCAACACAGTGGTACACCCTGACACTATGCTACACAATCAGAGGTTGCTAATTTTTACAAAAGTTTGCCTTAATCTCTGTACTGTGCTGTAGGTAGGAGACCCTAACCCTAATCCTAATCTAGCCTAGACAAGTGTGCTAGGCCTGCATGAGTGATTGTCCTCAATTAGAGTGCCCTCTAGGAGTTCACTCTGTGCATTAAATCATGTGATCTCTCAAAGGGTTTGTGTCGTACTTGGACTCACTCTTCATCCATGCGATTTATCTTAAAACTGGAAAAGCAAATTGATAATAGAAAAATATCTGTTTCTAAATTAGAAACTAAATATGGAATTGTAGTGGATGCATGCTGAAGGCATGCATGTGCCCTCTACTCTCCTACATAAATGTGCCAATCCTCCATACTCTATTGTGCACAGGAGCCAAGACAAAATCCTACCATCAATTCATTGTACAGATATGTTGAATGCTCTATTAGTTATGTT
This sequence comes from Picea engelmannii, assembly GCA_009831015.1. Taxonomy (NCBI): domain Eukaryota; kingdom Viridiplantae; phylum Streptophyta; class Pinopsida; order Pinales; family Pinaceae; genus Picea; species Picea engelmannii. Next base: position 11,590 of record ML845855.1, on the reverse strand, counting down.
GTCTGAACCTGCAATAAGTGCACCACTGTTGGAGAACACTTTCCGAGCTAAAAGAAGTAAAAATCTAACACTCCCTCTTAGTAAGGAAAGTGTTCTCCATCAAACCCAGTGTCTCCCTGAACATCTCGAACTTCTGCTTTGCCAGGGGCTTAGCGAAGATATCTGTAACCAGCGAATCTGAAGCAATGTACTCTAAAACCACTGCTCCCTTTTGAACCCTGTCTCGGAGGTAGTGGTCCATCATACCAATGTGCTTGGAGGTGTCATGGAATACTGGATTCTCAGAGAGTCTGATACCATTCAGATTGTCACAGTAGACCAAAGTAGGCTCCAACATATTACCTGTTAGCTGTGCTATCAATTTGCAAGTCGGATGGATTCACAAGTAGTAGTGCTAGTGGTCTTGTACTTTGTATCTACTGAACTCAATGCCACTAATGCTTCTACAAGAAGAAATCAACCTCCTCTAAGGCACTGCAACCCCATAAATATACTTCGATATTTTGCAAAGAAATATGGATTCCACTAAAGCTCAAACTGCTGCAAAACAATGGATCAACCTCCTGAAGATGAATGCAAGTGGAAAACCTGAATGATTTTCCCCACTAAATGGCTAGGGTGGAATCTTTCACCATTGAAACCTGACCATCTAAGGTGGAATCTTTCACCACCGAAACCAATCCAAACAAGGGTTACCTCCAAACCCCAAAGGCTCCAAGAGCTCTCCAAATCAATATCAAAATAATCATCAACATAATGAGAGAATGAACTCTCATCTTTCTTTTATCCCTCTCACCTTTTTGATGACCCTTTTACCCTTTTGGTTGATCTTTTTACCTTTTTAGTTTACTTAAAGTGATTAAAGTGACTATAAGTTTTTTTTCACTTTATTCTTCAAGTGACTTTTTAATTACTCAATGCCATTTTATAATGTAGCTTCTTCTTCCAAATGACATCAAATAATTAATCGATTATTCCCGTTTTTTAATCGACTATGTCATGCGGAAATCAGATAGACCACTAAGTTGCCCTCCTAGAGTGATGATTTGGAAAGGGGCATCACAATCCTTCCTTCTTGAGATTGCTGGTCCTCAAGGAATGCCAACACAACCATATGAACAACAGACAAAACCCAATTGAAACTGAGAATGACCCCAGGGTTCCAGACCAATCTAAAAGATGTGGAGCACCTACTGCTCACAATACTGTCCTGCAAGGTGCTAACACAAGGGACCTTCTAAAGGCCATCGATCAAGAGATCAATCAGATACTGTAAAGGCTTAGTCCAACCCACATAGAATCACCCTCCTAGGAAGCCAATTCATTGCCCTATAGAAATGAATTCCTGATAATAAAAACTGACTCTCCTATTTGTACTAGGTGCCAAACTGTCAAACCATGAAGTCCTAGGGTCCCATGCTATCCCCAGAAA
>WSFP011345778.1:0-36265 GCA_009831015.1 Picea engelmannii | reverse complement strand
TCATGGTTTAATGATAGATCTGCTTGGAACCTCAAATTCCCAAGCTTATAACTTGAGATCCATAACTCCAAATTGTGTTCATGAGGACTTTTTGGAAAGCTGAGATGATGAAGATTGCATCTAGAATTTTTTCCATGGATAAAAGGGAAAATATCTTGCTCAGAAAATTAAAACACAATCCAATTTTGTTAAGGAAATCAACTTGAAAATATGAAAATAAATTTTATTAAAGGAATAAGTGGGACCTACTTGGACGAATGAATTTCAATGACATAAATTCATTTATGAGAATTTAATAAAGTAAAAATTAAAATTGGTTTACTCCAAAAAGGAGTCATGGAAATTTCCAGAAAGAAAAACCCAAACTACTTCAATAACATTGAAAGCATATTTTAAAAGGGAAAGAGAATGCACCATCAAGGGGTTGGCAGTTAGAAGTTTCTACAGTGGTGAAAATTTTGTAAGAAGCAAAGTTCTATCTCTCCAAGATTCGATGGACCAGCCTACTAAAACTTGTCTCTCTACATCTTCTTATTTTTTGTCTCTTTCCATCAAATCTTCCATGAATGTATGGAAAACAAGAAGATTTGGGTCTGAGCAGTTCTTTCTCTTGAAATCCTTTGTCATCTTGTAACATTTCAGGTTCAAAGGAGCACAGTGCCTGCCCGTAAAAAGAAAATGAAATTTATTTTAGTTCATGTAATAGTCATTGAAACCTCGTTGAAGTTGTTTCAATTATCTTGTTTTTGACATTATTGAACTTATCATATTGGGATATTTTTATAAATTTATCCTACAAAGAACTATTCGGGGCGCTACATTAGTGATTTCTAATACTTGAGTTGAACGCATGTGATTCCAAATGTATTTCCTATCAAAATTATTTTTGAGTTATAATGAATTTATCATTTAAATTTCTTTGATTACATGTCCATTTCTTCATCTTACAAAAGTCATAGCAGATTCTAAGTTCAATTTATCTTAGAAGAAAGAAAGAATGCCCATTGAAAGGAGACTTCAAAACCTTGTAGACACAAATCTTTGTTGACACATGTTATCCTATTCTTTGTTTAATGAGATAATGTATATTTGTATAACTGTATATAAGGGTTGTATATTTGTATATATAAGCTTCCCTAGAAGAACTTTGAATGTTTTCTATCTAGCATTCACCCTTTACATTCATCGTAAAACCATACAAAAAATCGTCTAACATTTAATCCAAAGAGGAGTACCACCTCTATAAAAATGTAGGGGGATTCATATCCTTGTGAGGTTGTTGTTTGGACATTGACCAATTTGAACATCAACATTTTTGGTGACTCCACTAGGGAACGATTTATTTTCAATATATTTGAGGCTACGTTTCAGATTTGATTGAGGAACCAGAGTCTCCATGGTTCAAAGTTTAAAAAAGAAGATTTAAGAAGACTGCTACTTGTTATAGATATATAGGGTTTATAAAAATATTATCCAGAGATATTTGAATGACATAAAAAAAAAACCCATCAAAAATTCAAGAGGATGAAATCCTCGTGGATTCCATTGAAAGAACTCTTAAATGCGTTAGAAACTATATTGGAAAGATTCAAGAAACTCAAGAAAATACTCATGGTGAATCCACCAAATAAATTCATTCATGTTGTGAAGCTCCTTTACCTTCTCCACCAATCCCATCAATGGATTTTCAAGATGAAACAAAAGGAAGAGTTATCCAAAGAAGGAGGTGTTTGGATATAAGTGATCTGGATTTAGAAGTGGAACGAACTGATTAATAAACTGAATACAATAAGCACAAAGATATGAATGATAACACAAATATCCAGTGAACAATATCTTCTATTGAATAATGAAATAGGATGAAAATGTAAAACTACAGAACTGAAACACTTGCTCGAATGGTGGTATCTATCTCTGAGAAGAGATGTGGCTGCTACGTGCATCCGTCTGAGAAGAATGAATTAAAACAAGGTTCTAGAGGCCTTTTTGATATTATTCATGAATGCCAAAACCTTAGACATCCAAAAACCTAACCCTAGGAGGTGAAATGTCAAAATTCATGTGGGCCCCTATGGGTAAGTTGGTACCTCAACTTCCCAGGGTCGTAAATGTTGCATACGAACTCTGTTTTAGGTGCGTGATAGCCCGTTGGAAAGGTATTTCATAGAACTACACATTTCACCATCAAATTATGATTCTATCTATAGTTTGACTGTGGCAAGCCAGAAAAACACTGTTTAGGCCTCCAAAATGACCCTGGAAGTACAACAAGATGTGCTAACATGAAAACATACAAAATAATCTAGATGGATTAGGTGAGAGGCCACCAATATCCACCTGGAAGATGTGTAGGGATTTAGACAACCCTAGAAGTGTAGAACCCACAATTACAAAGAAGTATAGAAGAACGTGCTAAACTAAAAAATGGATAAGCGGAGCCAATTGGAATAGGTGGGTGGATATCAATAGCCAACTAGATCAATACTCCTCCCTTAGGAAGAAATGGTCTCCATTGTGTTGAGTTCCCCCATCAAGTGAGGAAACTTCTGTTGGATTTGGCCCCGGGTGAGCCACTTGCCTTGGTGTAGGATTTTCCCTGCCTTGACAAACCAATAAAGCTAGATCCTCTGTTGGTGAGTGCCCTTGACCTATTTTTACACTATTGGATTAGTGTATGCTTGTTCCATGCATTTGGGGTTGATATATGTGGGTTTCAGTTGTTCTGCGATCTCTGAAGTGTCCAATAAAGGTGGAAAATATGGTTGAAGGAGGTCCACATTGAACATTGGGTGCAAGCCAAGGAAGGGTGGAGTGTTGAGCACAAAATCATTGCTACCCACAACCTTGGTGATAGTATAAGGCCCATAGAAAAGTGGGCGGAGCTTCCGAAGGGGACCTATGAGACACTCCTTCTGCAAATGGAACCAGACTTTGTCACCAACTTGAAACTGGTGTGGTACCCTGTGTTGATCATGGCGCTACTTGTACTTAGCATTGGATTTCTTAAGAATCTCCTAGACCTATTGGTGGATGTGCTGAATCCACTCAATGAGACTTGTGGATTTATCGATCACAAACTAATCATGGGAAGAGTTTGGTTGTGTGGTGGAAAGAGGAAGTGAAACATCAATGCGGCCCAAGGGTTGGAATCCCAGACCCACCTGAAATGGGCTATGGCTGGTGGAGCTATGGAGATCCTTGATGTAACTATGTTGAACATAGGGGAGACTCTCATCCCATGTACATGGATGCTTAGAATTTTACATGCACAGGATGTGCACAATCATCCTATTGATGACCTCTGTTTGGCCTTGTGTTTGGGGGTGGAAAGCAGTGGATTTTGTGAGCTTGGTGTCCAATAGTGACCAGAGACTCGACGAAAATGTGTTGAGGAACCTGCTGTCCCGGTCGGAGATGATGGTCTTTGGAATCCCAAAGTGGACCCACACTCGTTCAAGGAAGAGCTTGGCAGTATCTTCCACTATGATACTCTTCTTGTAGGCTATGAGGATGGCCATCTTCAAAAACCGATCAACGACCACAAATACATAGTCATTTCCTTGCTTGGTGGATGAAAGGCTAGACATGTAATCCATTGAGATGGATTCCCAAGTCTTCTCAGGAATAGAAAGAGGGTTGTATACACATTGATTCTTGATGGTTGGCTTGGAAATGGCACAGGAAATGAAAGATCTGATATACTTGCTGACGTCCTGTCAAAGTTTTGGACAATAAAAATGTTTCTAAAGAACGACCACAGTTTTCTCCACGCCAAAATGCCTTGCCACCCGACTGTTGTGGGATTCCCAAATCCGCTTTGCATGCTCACTTGTAGAAACATAAATATGTCCTAGGTGGCATAATATTCCATCCTGAATGTGAAAATCGGTGACAATCGCACCTGTACCCAAGAGTTGATAGGTGGTGGCGAAGTCTAGACCTTGCTGATAAAGTTGGCACCAGTCAGTTGCTTCATGTCCACAGGAATGGAGCACAATGGTGAGTGCAAACACAGGAGGTTGAATGAGGTAGTCAATGACACGATTTGAGATACATGTCTTATAATTGATGTTGATATGGAAATGCTACAGGTAGGTGGACCACTTTTGATGGAGGTCATTCTACAATTTTCTATTTGTCTATATGAACTACAGAGGCTTGTGATAAATGTGTATGATTGTCTCTTTTCCCAGAATGTAATGTTTCCATTGACGACATGATTGTATAATGTAATACATTTCCTTGTCATACGTGGGGTATTTTCGGACAATATCTGAGAGTGTATCACTATGTTATTCCACCGGATGATCATGCTGAGTGAGAACTGTGCCCACAGCATAGTCAGATGCATCGGTTTCAATCTCGAACTGTTGTTGCAGATCAGGTAAGGAGAGTACTAGAGCTGAGCACAAGTGATGCCCTAGATCATCAAATTCTCATTGTTTTTCCTTTCCCCACATGAACTTGGCCCCGCCACTGCCCTTGGTCACCTATCTAAGGGCCCATGCAATATGGGAGAATCCCAACACGAACCGTCGGTAGAGGTTGGCTAGTCCCAAGAAGCTTTGAAGCTCGGTCAATGTGGTCGGGGTTGGATAGTCACTAATGAATTGGATCTTAGCTAGATCAACATGCACCCCATGCTCATCAATAATATATCCCAAGTATTGGACAATGTTCATTCCAAAAGAGAATTTTTCCAAGTTGGAATATAACTTGTGCTGCCGCAGAGTGCTCAAAACCTGTTGAATATGTCGCATGTGATCCTCCCATGTTTTGTTGAAGATGAGGATTTCATCCAAATATACCACCACAAAGGAGTTGATGAATGGTATCAATACATCATCCATCAACCTCATGAAAGTGGTTGGTGCATTTTTTAAGCTAAAGGGCATGACTAGCCATTCGAAGAGACCTTATTTAAATTTGAAGGTTTTCTTCCATACATTAGTTGGTTTGATGGGAACCTGGTGGTATCCAGACTTTAGGAAAATATTGTTGAAGAAATTCCCCCCCTTTATTTGGTCAAGAAGGTCATCAATCATGGGAATGGGGTACTGGTTCCTAACTGTGATTTTTTTTAAGTCTCTGTAATCAATGCAAATTCACCATGTCCCATCCTTCTTCTGCACTAGTACAATTGGGCTTCCGCAAGGGGAGGAGCTGTGTCTGATGTGCCCCTTTTGAAGAAGCTCTTGGATATGTCACCTGATTTCCTCATTTTCCATCAGAGAGTGATGATAGACTGGTCCATTAGGTAGAGGTGCACTGGGGATCAGATCAATTGGATGCTAGACTTGGCAGTGTGTCGGTACCCTTGTAGGTGAGGAGAAGATGTCTCTGTATTCTTTCACAATCTCGTCCACTTGCTTCTACTGCAAAGAGAGGATCTATGTAGAGGCCACAGATGTGGCAGCGACCTTCTGCTTATTGTGAGCATGGATCACAAAGAAAATGAACTTCCTGGTTTTTGAGATGACCTTACTACATTTCTTAGCAGAGATTAAAGAAATAACACTAGGCGACACTACCTCTAGTATACTGTACAATTGTCTACCCAAAGTAATAATAACATTGCGAGGTCTAGACTCATACACAACATGATGCTTCCACAAATATGGTTTTCCTAAAATAACATCACAAAATTCAAGGGGAGAAATATCACACAGTACCTCATCTTTGAAAGGCTTGATGTCGTAGGGAAGACGACATTGTTGGTTGACACAAAGATCTCTTCCTTGGCAAAGCTAGCTGATGGTGTAGGGATGTGGGTGTAGTGTTGTTGTTAGGTCCAGCCACTTGATGAACTCTTATGAAATCAGGTTCTTCTGACTCCAGCTATCGACAATGAAATGAAGCGGAGCCCCCTTTACCCACATATGCGAGTGAACGAGGTGTTCTCCTTCCTCTGGTTCTTCTGGTTCGCTTGGCCAGGCTTTGGTGGTAGTGATAGTGGCATTAGGTTCAACATCGATAATCTGCTTCCCTCCTTTAGGATTTGATTCAGAATCAGAATCGGCCTCTGACTCAGAATCCTTCAGTTCGGCCATGAGTGACTGCTTGGAGCGACATTATTCGGTGTTGTGCCAAGTACTTTTATAGTACTCACACCATTTCCCCATGTCCTTCTTCGTCTTCTCATTTCCCTTCTTGTGTTGTAGCTTAGACTAGTTGTCTCAAGGGCGGGCATCTCGACTTGGTCCCTTGCTGTGTGGGTTAGGGCAGCCTTTTCCCTACTTCGACTGTGAGGGGTTTGAAGATCCAAACTCTCTCCTTTTCCACTTAAATTTTTGCTCGATTTTGACTACGTATCTATAAGTCGTGCCCAATGAGGCGATATCTAGAAACTCCATTTATGTTTGAATGTATCTATGCAAACAATTGTGGTATTTGAGCAGTAGATGATGCTCAGAGTCTTTGATACCAAATTTTGTGTGCAAGGTATGGAAAATATTGGTGAAATATGGTACTATCTGGTCCCTTTCTTAATGTAGGGTGGTCCATATGGTGTACTAGTCCTCGTAGATTCCAACAAGATAGTAGTGTTATTTAGTAGCATCCCGGAAGGAATCCCATGTAGGTTCCACCCCAAAAATTGCATATTCCTCTACGAACCTTTTCTAAGAGTAAGTATCCCACCAGTCTTTAACATGGGGAACGACCTTGAGGAGTGAAAAAGTGATCTTTTCTCTATCAAAAAAATTGTGGACCAAAAAATACCCTTTGAGAATATTCAACCATTTATCTACAGCATCCGCATCTATCAGTCCTTCAAATAATGGAATATCAAAATTTACTTGTACTTTGAAGGGGGTTGCATGACCTCTTGATGAAGATGCTTCTCCTATGGAAAGTCGTCGAAGGATCTGCGCGAAGTTGTCCATCATTTCGTTCCTTTGTTGCGTGAGAGCTTCCTTGAGCAACATTTTAATAGGATCTCCTGCTTCATCATCTTTATTTTTTTCCCTCATGGGTTGTTGTCGGGCTCGACGTGACCGATATTGCAATGGCTTGATTGGTTCGAGTCCCAACTTATTGTACCTAGATCTTGTCGGGGACATACACGAAGAAAAATAAATGAAGAGCAGACCGTTGTGATACCATTGATCCGTATTTAGGAGTGGAATGAATTGATTAACATATTGAATACAATAAGAATATACATATGAATAATAACACATATATCTAGTGAACACTATCTTCTATTGAATAATGAAATAGGTTGAAACTGTAAAACTGCAGAACTGAAACACTTGCTCGAATGGTGGTAGGTATCTTTGAGAAGAGATGTGGCTGCTACACACATCCTTTTGAGAAGAATGAATTACAACGAATCTCTAGAGGCCTTTTTGATATTACTCATGAATTCCAAAACCCTAGACATCCAAAAACCTAACCCTAGGAAGTGAAACGTCAAAAGTCATGTGGGCCCTTATGAGTAAGTTAGTACCTCAACTTCATAGGGTCGTAACTTTTTCATACGATCTCTGTTTTAGACACATGATAGCCTGTTGGAAAAGCCTTTCAGAGAAATACACATTCTGCCATCAAAATCTGACTACGTCTATAGTTTCACTGTGGCAAGCCAAAAAAACATTGTTTGGGCCTCCATAACAGCCCTGGAAGTACAAAAAGATGTGATGACATGAAAAAATACAAAATAAGCCAGTTGGATTATGTGAGAGGCCACCAATATCCACCTGAAAGATGTGTAGGGCTTCAAACAACCCCAGAAGTGTAGAACCCACAATTACAAAGAAGTACAAAAGAACATGTTAAACTAAAAAACAAGCAAGAGGAGCCAATTGGAATAGGTGGGTGGCCACCAATAGCCAACTGGATCAATAAGTCCTTTAAATATTCCAGAAGTATATTTTCATATGCTTGATATTCCTATTGAAAAATTTTCCACATTCTTTGGGAATACTTTAGAGGAGGCAAAGCAACACTTGTTTAGTTTAAAAAGAACATGTGATGTTTTCAATTTCACTGAAGACAATGTTACATGTCGATTATTTTTAGATACTCTATGTTTGAATTCACTTGAATGGTTCTATTCATTGGTTCCTGGGACCATTACCTATTGGGATGTGTTGGAAACTCCATTTGCTGACAAGTTCATCCCAAGAATGCACTCATATGTCATTTCTGATTATTTCAATGTTGTTTCTCACCCACCCTCTCACATATGGACATAAAACAATGAAGTGAACGATTTGTAAGAAAAGTCTAATCAAATAATGGAAGTGTTTTCTTCAAGTCATACCGCTGAAAATAAAAATGAGAATTTAAGTTGTCAAGTGCAATATTTCAACCTCTTGTATACTCCATATGAAGATCTTTTGAGCAACAAGATCAAAAATGAAATTGAAGAGCCTCCACCAAATGCACATGAATATTTCATCCAACATATTCATATGGAAGATGTAACATATGATGAAAAGTCACAAGAGCATTGGTATCGAGAAAAAATGGTGGAAAAAATTAATCTTGAGAAGAACTATGGGAAAGATTTACATTCCATGAAGGAAGAATGCTTTCAGGACGTCATCAATGAACACAAAATTTTAGATGGGGATAAGGAGAAAGATGAAAGTATTTTCAAATTGGAAACTCCTCATCTAAACCAAGACAACAACAATCATGAACAACCAAGAATTGATTATATTGAATCATGGTTTCAAAGCATTGTTGGCTAAGAAATCAGATCAATCATATTCAACTTACTCTTACTGCAATATACTTTGGGCATGCTTTTCACTCCTTGATAGAAGCCCTGACATGTTCCCCAATTCTGAAGTTCATTCCATAGATCAGTTGGATGCTTGAATGGCTCAATTGGAAGTCTACTTACACTTTAAAAGTGTCTTTTTCTTTCAAGTAGCATAGGGTAGGTAGATCTAGTTTGTATATAGTTTATTTCTTCAATCAAAGTTTTGCACAATAAAGCATTTTCTAGATGGAGGCAATGTCTGAAGATGACTTGATGGATGAATAATTACAATAATTTATTTTGAATATGAATCCATAGCCCAATGGAGAAGGTATCCAAACTAGAATTTTGGATTCTCGACAACCTACATGGGGTTAGTTTCCCATAGTTGGAGCCATATTTTGATCAAAAACCTTTATCACCTAGATTTCCCTCTCTTGGAATAAATAAATAAAAAATTGATATCAGAAGAAGGAAATTTTGAAATATTATCAATTCATAGTGTATCCCTCAATCTCAGCTTCATCATGCATTTTATGGATTAAAAATACGAGTCTCTATGCTCAAGATATCCAGGTTTTTTTCTAACCACCAGAAAAGAGCTTTTTCTATGTGCAAATCAACTAATTTTATTAGAACTAATATTTTTTGGAACTATGCCCATTTTCAGAACCATGCCCATATTTTTGGAACCACATTCAATTCTTGGAACCACGCTAATTTTCTTGGAACCCCACTTATTTTTTTCTTGGTTCTTCATTCATTTTCTTGGTTCCACTCTTCCCATACTTAAAATTTTCTTAGTTCTCTTGCAGGGCTATCCCCGCATTATCCTTACCCCCACATCCTCCCCTCTCCTCTCTTCCCTTACTCTTTTTCCCACACTTAAATTTTTTTCCCATCCCTCTCACTCCTCCATGTGCACCTACAGTACTTTGTACCTACACTCCTCCATCACCCCACATTCACTCACCCGCGATACACTTCTCTCTCCATGTATACCTACACTACTTCGGACCTACACTCCTCCCTCACCCCACATTCCCTCACCCTCGATCCAATTATCTCTCCTCCCTCATGACCTCCCTCGATAATCTCATCCCATCTTCCCCTTAACCATTTTACTAAGTTTTATGCCTCCAATCATTTCATGACACATGCCAACCAATGAGATCATGACATGTGGTGGTTTTATCAACCAATGGAATGATGACATATGGCAGTGAATGGAATCATGACACGTGGATGTTGACTCACTAATGACATGGATGTTGAATCACTGCTGACTAGACATTGGCTAGGTTCTTGGTGAATGATGTCTGGGCAACCAAAATTTTAATTAATTCATGAAATTTTCTAAGGTTCGAGCCTCCAAGTTTCCATAGTCTCTTTGTGCTTCACATATAAGGCATGCTAAATTTTTTAATATATAATCCAAACTCCAAACACCAAAAATGCATGTGCGATATCTATTACAAAGGAAAATTCGAATTTTTAAATGGAGAGGTGAATTTGAATGAAGGGCTTATATTAACCCATGATATTTTGATGAACGACTACTGAGCAACAATTTTCTGAAGGTCATATCTCGAGATCCGAGAGTCAGATTTAGACAAACTATACCTAGTTGGAAATGTAATTTGATGAGGAAAATGATGGAATAGGCTTCAAGAGATGAAATTGACCATCATGTTCTCATAAATTGAAATAACAGTCAACTTGGTTTTCATGGTTTGATGATAGATCTGCTTGGAACCTCAACTCCCCAAGCTTATAACTTGAGATCCATAACTCCAAATTTTCTGCAGGAGGACTGGTTGGAAATATGCTATGATGAATATTGCATATAAAATGTTTTCCATGGCTGAAATGGAAAATATATTGCTCAGAAAATTAAAACACAGTCTACTTTTGTTAAAGGCACTCAACTTAAAACTTTGAAAATAAACTTTATTAAATAAAATTTATTAAAGGAATAAGTGGGCCCTATTTGGAGGAATGAATTTCAATGACATAAAGTTATTAATGAGAATTAAATAAAGTAAAAATTAAAAGTCATTTAATCCAAAAAGGAATCATGGAAAGTTCTATAAAGACAATCCCTAACTACTTCAAGAACATTGAAAGCGAATTTTAAAAGGGAAAGAGAAAGCACCATCAAGGGGTTCGAAGTCAGAAGTTTCTACAACGGTGAAGAGTATACAAGAAGAAAATTTCTATCTCTCCAATATTTGGTGGATTATACTGCTAAAACTTGTCTCTCAACATCTTCTTCTTTTTTGTTTCTTTTCATCAAATCTTCCATGAATGTATGGAAAACATGAAGATTTGGGTCTGAGCAGTTCTTTCTCTTGAAATCTTCAGTCATATTGTAACATTTTTGGTTCAGAGGAGCACAATACCTTCCTGTAAAAAGAAAATGCAATTCATTTTAGTTCATGTAATAGTCATTGAAACCTTGTTGAAGTTGCTTCAGTCCTCTTGTTTCTGACATGATTGAACTTACCATGTTGGGATATTTTTATAAATTTCTCCCACAAAGAATTATTTGGGGAACTAAATTTAGTGATTTCTCATACTTGAGTTGAAAGCATGCGATTTAAAATGTATTTCCTATCAAAATAAGTTTTGAGTTATAATGAATTTATCATTTAAAGTTCTTTGAAGACTTGTCCATTTATTCATATTTCAAAATTCATTGTAGATTCCAAGTTCAAATTATTTTACAAGAAAGAAAGAATGTATGTTGAAAAGAGACTTCAAAACCTTGTATACACAATTCTCTGTTGACACATTTTATCAGGTATTTTTCTTTAATGATCTGGTGTATATTTGTATCACTGTACATAAGGGTTGCATATTTGTATATATAAGATTCCCTAGAAGAATTTTGAATGTTTTATCTCTAGCATTCACCCTTTACAAAGAATCTTCCAACATTTCAGCGAAAGAGGAGTACCACCTCTATAAAAATGCAGAGGGATTCATATCCTTGTGAGGTTGTTGTTTGGATATTGATCAATATGAACATCAACATTAACATTTTCTAACTTGTAAAGAGGGAAAATTTCTTTGAGTGAGGCTTGAGAGGTTTTTTGTTTTGTTTCCTAACAATTATGTTTTGTGTAATTTTGGATAACCATGTTAACTACAGAATCAGGTATTTTATACTTTGAAAAAAAAAACAAGTTGCACTTAACTTGAATAAATGTGAATTTTCCAAGATAAACTTAGTATATTTTGGCTATTTTGTTGGTGGGGGAGATTTGGATATTGATCCAAAATTGTTCGAGATCATTATCAATTAGAAAACATTATTGTTGTAGTCTAGGGGAAAGTAGGGAGAGTTACCAGTAGTCCTTACATAAGCAACATAGAAGATACAGACACATATATATATAGACAAAGACATACATAAGTAGTGAGAGCCCAAAGATATATGTTTATTAAAGGATATAACACTGTAGTACACTATATACGATCTCTCACACAGAGCTATCAAAGTCTCTCTGTGCTTGTCTATTTATATTCCTATATGTCCAATTACTAGGAAGTTGTAACTACTTAACTCCCTAGGTCGGTCGATCAGCAGATACTTCAACTGACTTACATTTCTGACTACCATAGTCGACCGACAATTGCTAGTCCAATGGCAGGTCTTGCCAAAAGCTTCAACTAACCCCTACAAAATCTCCCCCCACTTCAATTCCTTTCTTGTCCAGAGCAAGAGGGGAGTATCAAAATTCAACTTTTACAAAACTTGATTACAATATTGAGAAGTAGAAGACAGAAAGAAGAAGAAAAGTTGAAGTAGAAGGGGACAAAAATTCCATGTGCATGACTGACTTAAGATGATGCATCCGACCAGTTTTCTTCGCTTGGATTTCCAATACTATTTGAGTAGACTTCATTGTCCTTAGATATCATTTTTGGGATTAAATGCATAGAGTAAGGAATTAATCTATGACCCATATCCATGAGTATTAGTCACAACTCACCAATAATTCTTGTGATGAATAGTCCACTTAGAACTCATTGCATCAGAAGATGCTCATAGGGGTGAAGAAGTGGGATTGAAACTAGTGAAATGAATTGCATAACACGCTTGAGCCAGAGGCATCTTGGGATTGGTGACCACCCAAGAAGTCCTCGTTACCGGGTGCAAGCCATAGAAGTTATGATTGATGCTATGCAATTCATTTCATTGGTTTCAATCCCACTTCTTCACCCCTGTGAGCATCACCCAATGCAATGAGTGTTAAGTGGACTATTCATCATGAGAATTATTGGTCAGTTGTGACTAATACTCATGGATATGGGTCATAGATTAATGAATTACTCTATGCAGTTAATCCCAAAAATGATATCTAATATGCTGCATTGTGGAAGCCCCTCTATGAATTGTCCTTTTTAGTTTCAGTGCTGAGTTTGGAGGCAGTCTACTTGATACTAGGGGATGAATTCTCAATTGACGTGCAAAGCCACACCATGCGTTGATCTGTTTTTGTGCTTCTAATATTAGTAGTTTCATTTGGGAGAGCATGTCAACTTTTTATACTATATTTGCTGTTTGAAATGAGGCTGACTCTGGGTTGAGATATTTCTCGGTATCCTGCATCTTATCTTTGAGATGAGTGAGATGACTGACCGCTTAGTCGGTTTCTAATTGTGCTTTGCACCCCTTCATTTTCCATTCCTTCTCTTGTTGTGAAAGCTATAGATCTATTACCTTTTCCTTCATTAGATGCACTGTGAGGGATTATTTGATTTTGATGTCGATGGTCAAATTTGGTTTTCTCTCTATACTTTCAACTGCAACTCTTTGTATCTTGTATTTGCTGAAGGCACCTACAAAGTGAGTTGTCCATTCACTTACCATAGAGTGTAGATGTACAACTTGTTTAGCAATTTTATCCATGTTTTGTTTGAATATTTTAAGATTATTATGTTTTTCTTCCAAGGATGTGGTTATCTACTCTTGAGTCTTTTGAATCTCCTTGGATGCCAGGTTGAGTTGTTGTTCTTCCTCCTCTTTTTATTTTTGAAGTATTGTTTCCTACTACTGGTGTTCTGTACTGATTTTGATCAGCCTTCCAATAAATTCTTTAAGCCCTTCTAAAGATTTATGTACCTATGGCATCTTCTCTGTCCCCTCATGTTGCATGAATTCTTCTCTGCATTCCTGTAACATGTTCCTTTGATCTTTTTTTAAGTTCTCTACCCGACTTCCTTATTTAATCACTTTTTTCACCTCCTCACAGATTCTCTTGAAATGATTTCATGTAATTCGAAGAGGTATTGGTCGAAAATAATGGTCGAGTTGATTGTGGCCTCAAAAGTGGAACCATATGGGTTGGATGGTCAGTTCATTATGAACATGATCTTTGATGACTTATTCTTCTTTCTTTTGTGTGAATAATTTGTTGACTGACCATCCTTGTCCTAAGATGATATTTTCTGCAGTGTGGACATGATGCTCTGATTCTGTACTGAAGGATGATTTTGAGGAAGCATGATCTTCTATTGCGTCACTTCTTCTTTTTCTTCTTCTTGTTCAGGGATGATAGGGTGAATCTCGAGATATTTTACCTCAGTTCACTGATTCTCTAGATTCTCTATTGATATGCTCGATATTTCGTTGGCTGGACCCGAATCTTGATTATCATTATGTTGAGGGGTATAGACTTGTTGGATTTCCCCCACCTCCAGGTTGGATTCTTTTTGGATGGTCGAATGATCCATATCTACAGATGGTTGAAACCATTGGTATTGTATGTGGATGACTGACTCATGTTGTTGCATCCATTCGAGTGTGTAGGTTGTTGGAACTGATACTTCAACAACTAATTGTGCAGATTCACTGTGATGAGTCGACTTGGTCTGTATCCAATCAACCAAATGTTGCTACTGTGTTTATATTATCTCAATATCTTCGTCATTCTACTCCATTGGTTGGTCGGATGTTGTTTCTTCTGATGACTCATCGATTATAAGATGTATTTTATTTTTTGTTTTGGTCGTTCTTCTATTATGGATATTGGTTCATCAGGAGGTGATTCTCTGGTTAAGTCAATTGTTGTGTCGACTGTCTTTTTATTTCCTAGTGTTTTTATCGACCTTATATCCCATTCCATTGTGTTGATTGTGACCTGTGTCATCGTGATGATGGTAGTCTTGCATTCCAATTTTTTCTATCTTTTTGTTCCTCTTGTCTCGATCTACCATATTATACTCCTTATTTTCTTTACTTTCTTCTTTTGTTCCTTGGATTTTTTCATGGCCTCTTTCATCCTCGGTCCTATTGACGAACTATAGATTCTTTTCATTGTGTTAGTACCTTGGTGAGTTTACTTTATTTTTTCAGAGATCTTGGTCGTAATGCTCAACAATGTTTCTTGGAATTTCGGGTCATTGAAGTCCATGCCTTCATTTAATTAGAAGTTTTCCCTCCATATTTATTCTGTGTCGATTACTATCTCTTCCTCTGGAACAATATTTTTCCCTTTATCCTTTTTGGTCAATTACTTTATTTTCCCTGGAGATGGGATTGTAGGGTTGAGCGCTACATGTTGCAAATATTTGACAAAGGGGTTTGTGTACATATCTTCTTCCCTTTATTCTTCCTCCTCTCTGTCAGTTATAGGGAGTATTAAGGGTACCCTAGATTGTTGTGCTTTGAGAGGGATTTCTATCTCCTGATTTGTGTGTCTTTGAAGCTCCATAAATATTTCCTTCGTCATCAGTTGATAATGCATCTATTTTGGTTCTTGGGCCAACTTGACTCCACACTAGGGCTTCGTATAGTTAAGCTCAAGCTGAATGTGGTAGGTTTCTGGTAATTCCTGACGAACTGCTTTCTCAACCCACCATTTGTGATAGTTATCTTTCAGGCTTCTAACCCATAGTCGAAAAAATTCTTAGGAACATAGCAGAATGGAAGTGCATGTTTGATTGGATGAGAATACTCTACACTTCTCCATCACTGAGACTTTCTTTATTGTAAATGTTGCTTCATTGACATGACCAAATTGTTCAATTTCTAACCAAATTAGAAGGGATGGGAACTTTATTGCCTTACCATATTCTTGGCATTCTTTACAGTTGGTTCGTATTATTTTGGCCTAGTTCTTCGACCAGTTGAATCTTTCGTTGTTATTATAGACCTGGCCTATTAATTCGATCATCGTCATTTTTACATTTGATGCTCAACCTGCTGGTGTGAAGCATAGAGAAACAATTACTGTAGTTCAACATGTCTTTAGGTCAGTGATTTTGTTAATGAGTATCCCCTTAGAGTTCTTGGTTATTTTTGATCCTGTTAAGAACTCCATCCAGTCATTGGTGCTAGATGAATTTGGTACCTTAGTCCCTATCTTTGGAAGGCCAACAATTCGATGAATGAGTCCCCTCATTATTGCTATGGGATTGAGTAGCCAGAGGTATCCTTGGTGGTACCGAATCACAATGAAATTTATTGCTTCTTCTTTCCATTTCCCCATGTCGACGACTTGTGGGGATCCCAGTATGTGTCTAATCCCATATTTATCTAAGAATTTCATTTTAGGTTTCTAGCTGTTATTCTCCATGTCCCATTCTATAAAAAAAATCTAGTGTTTTCTCCAATCTATTTCTTCCAACCTCGACTATCAGATATTTTTCATCCAGATTTGTAGCAATGTTGCAGTCGGTCAGTCGAATAATTTTCTTGGTCTTGCATCCTCCATAGTGTTTGAGACTTGTCCTCTCATCCTTGGCATTTCTAAGTCTTGATCGGTGATCTTAGACAATTCGGTTAAGTCTGTAGTTGTGCTCATCTCTGTACTTGGTTGTGGGGGAAATAATAACAGTGAGGAAAATTCGTAAGCTTCTTCAAAATTTATAGCCAGTATCAGAAGATTCAGATTGAATGCATCCAATTATTCTCTTAATTCATTCCCTTCCATCATAATTGATGGAGATGTGACTAGGTTGAATGATTGGATATATTGATTGTTGATTGGATGGAATTCCTTTGGGTCTCGTCGATCATTAAATGAAGCATCTTGTGATTGGATATTGTATGTGTCAGTACAAATGACGATTGCATTAGTGGTTGTGAAACGATTATCCCTATCACGTCGATCATTAATATTTTCTTTATTCTCACATGTTCTTCCCTAACACGAATTGAATGCACCTTCTATACACTCATCAATGTTTCCTTGGTTGGTATTTTCCTGGGCTTGATCGATGAGATATCCTCTATTAATGACTGGTCGATATATGGGTTGTTCAAATGTTTTTCTTAAATTGTTCGGTTTTTTTTCTTTTTCATCGTGACCCAGTCAACGTTCCTGGTGACCTATGTGCTCATCCAGTTTTCTATGGCATACTCTATCTGGATGATATTGATGGTTTCTGTGCTTGCTTGATCCCCGCTCACTTGATGTCAATATGTCCCAATCACTTGATTGTATTTTCATCATTATTTTCCTTAGGCCAGGTGATGTAGTGGTATGTCAATCATGTCTTCATCTACTTTGTCTTATGCTCGACCATGGACTTATTCCTCTTTCCATCACCATTCTTTATTTCTTTCTCTTTGATGCTTTGATGACTCTTTAATACTTATATTTTCTTTAACGGTTTTCTCTACCTGGATTGATAACCCAATTTGTTTTATAAAACTAAGAAGGGTTTATTTTAATAAGTACATGATTAGTTGATAATGTTCCGACTTCGAACAAAATGTCGGATTTACCTCCCTGTTGGAATTCCCCCGCTAAATTTTTCCAACATGGTTCTTTTCCTTCAAGGGTGATACTTTTTTAGATGGGTACCATTAATTAGTTTTTTGAATGGGTTCCCCAATAGTGTTATGATTTGGACTAATCCAGTTGGTAGGATATCTTTCACAACATATGTCCCAAGCCATGATGTCTCTATTTTTCTTGGTTTACCTTTTATACGACTGTCATACATAAAAACTAAATCTCCATTTTTTATATCTTTTTTATTTATATGTTGGTCATGCCACACTTTTTGTTGTTTTTCCTGGACCTCTTGATGATGCATTGCGATTAGTATTCCTTCCTCCATCTTGATCAATTTGTACATCCGTTCATTCATACTTTTAGTGTTGTCAAATTTTTCCACAGTTGCAACCCTGGCGGAGTTGGTCTAGAAGTGCAAGGGAATAACAACTTATTTCCCATAGAGGATATTTAATGGAGTCTGACCTATTTATCATTTATATGCTGATATATAAGCCCATAACATTGTAGGAATCCTTTCATCCCAATCATCTATTTTGATGCCACAAATATTTGTAAGTCCTTTATGTAACGTATTGTTAAATGATTCAACCACCCCATTTGCTTGTGGGTGATAAGATCTCGTTCGTCTGTGGTCGATTAAATTTTTTTCTAGAAGGAATTTAATTGTTTCATTCACAAAGTGTGTGCCCTAGTCACTAATTGGTTTAAGAGAACAACCAAACCTTTTGATTATATTCTCATAGATAAAATTTGTTGCGACTTCTTTGGTACAATATTCGACTGGCTCAAATTTTTCCCACTTAGTCACATATTCTATAGTAGTGATGATATACTTAGCAATGATTCTTCTTTCCCTCTATGGAAAGAGACCAACAAAATCAATGGCCCAGATTTCAAATGCTCGATTAGGATTTAATGAAATGAGAGGCATTTCATTTTTCCACATAGGCCACCCAAGACTTTGCAACTATCACATTTTCTAACTTGATCCTGACAATATTTATATCGAGTCAACCACCACAGGCCTACTTGCAGTATCTTTCTAGCTGTCGTGTCGGTCTGGAAGTGACCCCTAGTTGGTCCTACGTGAGCCTCATTAATGATGTCTTCCCTTTCATGTTCAAGAACGCATCTCCTTAGGACGTCATTGGTTCCCATTTTGTATAAATACTAATTCATGATTGTAAAAGGTGCATATATTAAGGCTAATACTTTATTTTTGTTTATTGACAGATCTTCTGGAGACTTTCCTTCTTCTAAGAAACTTTCTATATCTTCTAAATCCTTAGGAGAAAATTCGACTCAAAATAAGTGTGCATCTGGGAGGTCGTTGTCAATTCATGTTGGATCTTCTCGCATTTCAAGTCATTATAGGTGGTGAGGTCAGATGTTCTGCTTTCCAGGTCATATTATTACGTTGAAATCAAACTCTTGAAATAAGAGCAACCAATGACATATATTTCCTTGGTGGAACAATTTATTAACCAAATATTTCAATGCTTGATGGTCTATAAAAAATGTGAACGGATTGCTAAGTAAGTAATGATGAAACTTTTGTAGAGAGAATATCATTGATAAGGCTTCCCTTTCCATGGTTGAATAGTTTATTTCTGATTTGTACAATTTGCAACTTGTGTATGTGTTTGTATGATCGATTGTGTCATCGTATGGTCTTGCTAGGGCCAACCCAAAAATGACATTGGAATCATCGACATGTACATGGAAATTTCTTGACCAATCAAGAAATTTTAGTATTGGAGCTTTAAACAACTTCTTCTTTAAGAATTCAAAGGATTCGTGGCTCCATATAAACTCAATTTCTTTTTGTAGAAGTTCATCCATTGGAAATGTGATGTCTGAATAGTGGTGTATAAACTTTCTATAGTATCCGTCGTTCCCCAGGAAAATTTTTATTTGATTTTGATTCATAGGCAACTTTAAGTCGAGAATAATTTTAATCTTTTCCATGTCGACCTTCACTCCATCTTTACACACCACATGTCCTAACATGATTCCAATTAGTGTAGCGAATATGCATTTCTTTGTGTTTAACGATAGTTGGATTTTCTTACATTGTTATAACATAAGCCTAAGCCATTGTTAATGATTCTTAAATAGGTTGTATATCATCTAGTCATCAACGTATACAATCATAGTTATATATATATATATATATATTCTTGAAATGTTTTAACAACTATTCTCGAGAAGACTGCTGGTGCATTCTTCAATCCAAATGACATGACTCTGTAGGAGAAGGATTTGGATTCTGAGACGAATTTTGCCTTTGACCGATCTTCTTTTTCTATCGATGCCTGATTATAACTTGAGAATCTGTTGGTAAATGAGTAGCATTCATGGCCAATGACTTCATTAATGATTTCGTCGACGAAGGGGTTATGGAATGAATCTGTCACGATCAATTTATTAAGTCCCTTGAAATCGACACATATTCTTAACCTCTTGGGATCATGTTTCTTTGGTTGCAGCACCATGGGGCTTGCCCATTCTTCTTTTTCAATCGGGTAAATGATACATGTTTATAGCATTCCTTTTATCTCTAACAATCGACTTATATTTATGGGCTAGTTTGTATGGTCGTTTTTCTATTGATTTTTCTCCTGGAATGAGTTTGATCTTTATCTCTCCCGTTTCTTCGACAAGTCATTTCAAGTACTTGTATTCATGGGAAAAAATATCTTGATATTATTTTAGCAGTTTGACTATGTCATCTATTTGCTTGTCCATCCAATAATCACCTATTTAGACAATTTTTGGGTGATCATCGTTTGATATGCCGAATTATTTTATTTTAATTTCAGCTTCCATCCATTCTGGTGGTTTTGCTTTATCAAGATAACGTTCCCCTTCTTTGATTTTTGTGAAAATTTCTGGGAAGTCAGGTTGTTCTTGATATTCTTTTTGTTTTGTAGCTATATTGAATATTTATTTAACATGATTATGCAATGTTGGGTGGTCCTTTTTCCAATGAAATCTTTGTCCTGGGCACCTTGTATTTTCCATGTCTAGTCTTCATGCCATTGAGACTTCCTTATTTTCTGTCAACAAAAGATTGCAATTCGATATCAATCCTAAATCCATATTCATCTTCCCTTTTTCTTTTTGTGCAGCTAGTGTTGGATTTTCTAAGAATTTTCTGATTTGTTGTGTTGCTTCTTTTAGGTTTTGTTCTTCTGGATTAAATTCAAGGTCTTGCAAAAAATTTTGTTAAATTTTTGCCCAATTTACTGTGTGGCCACAGGATTCTTCAATCTTATACCATTTATTTGGTATCTCATCTAATGTTCTTGGAAACATGTGGGGCCATACCCTTTCATCTCTATAACCTCTTATTGATGCTTGGATCCCTCAAGGACCGAAATGAAAACTTCAGGAGGATATGAATCCTCCTTCATATTTAGAGAGGTGCTACTCCTCTTTGGCTTATGGTATCCTTTGTAATTTGAGATCAAGAAAAAATATAGGACCTTAAGGTAGTCCAATATTTAATGCTAAAAAAAGATCAAAATGTTGAGAAGTAAAAGGTATTTATAAAAGAGTATTCCTGAGAAGTGGACCAAGAATCTCAGACATCGCACATTACAAAAAATAAACAAAATTTCCTCACATGCGTCATAGTGAAAATAAATATTTATGATCACATTTAAAATAAAAGAAGGTGGCTCATACACATAAGATAAATTTTATAGAGTACTTCTTATATAGCTCAAAATAAGATTACGATAGATCAATTTCAAATACTTTATAATCAAGACTCAGAGTTATAAAATACAATCAAAACTAATCCTGAATTAGTTCTCTAGGATTTCTTAAAAATAATAATGTATGCTACAATGCTTTGAAATTAAAGACATTTGTCCAAAGGAATAGGATTGGGGATCTCGTAGACCATAAATAAAACATATACAAGAAAGTAGAACATAGAAGGAAGAAAGTGAGTGGATGTTGAACAACAAAATCTGGAAAGAAGAAAAAAATAATGTTATTAGAATTCGGTTATAGTTTTCTATTTAAAGAAGAAGAATAATTGGATGAAAACTGATAAAGGAAGAAGTATGTGATCATCATGGTCTTACTATGATGGTATCTCTCTAAATATTGAAGGCACCAATGAAATATGAGAACTATTCTACGGCGTGATGACCCTTCTGTTTTGAATAAAATTGTCGAAGCACTAGGTGATAATATCCTTGTATTAAAAGACTTTTGGAACACATCCCACAAGAAATATTCTTGAGGTCCACACCTTGTTTTTATATTTACCCAAAAAATTTGAATAATACCAGTATGAGTGGGACCAATGATAATTTTGTTCTTCTCTAGCAAATAGGTTCAAGGTATCTCCACATAACTGTTGTTTTCTCATGATTGTCTTCGTGGAGCTAGCCAACGTTTCTTGCAATACTAATTTGCACAGTAAAATGATTTAAGTTAGATTTATTTTTATGAAAGCATTAACTAAAAATAAATATGACTATTCTTGGTATAAGCATCATTAATTAATGACCATTTCATCAATAAATTAAGTAATTGGCTCTGTAGGGATAAAATTAAATGTGACATCGAAAAATGTGAAACAGGAGACATGTAATGGCAGATATTTGAAGTGGATGACTAGTATGAAAAGGCATGTTTGTGAGTCTAAAGGTATAGCACGTAGGTCCATGAGTCTGAATGCTCGAAAGTCAGTGGTGAAAAATTAGTCTAAGTGTTGGACAAACTGATACATGGGTAAAGGGGATGTAATAAATGTTTGAAGGTACGTGAGTCTGAAATCCTGCAAACATGGTGAAAACAAATAAGTATGGTAATATTGTCATAACAAAGAAAGGGAAAAAGAGGGGAAAAAGAGATGGGGATAGGGAAAATATCGAATGGGTATAGAAAAGGTAAGAAAAGAAATGGGAAAAATTGAAATAGGGGGGAAGCACAAAAGGGTTTCAACACCTATCCTTCACCATTCATTTTCACATCGTTGAATATGCTCTACTAGATGATACCCAATCCTGAAAATGGAGATACCAATTTCTTTGGATAGATTTTTTTCTCTGAAATGATCGATGAAGTATGTCGACACATTCGTCCATGTTTGTAACATGGGGGAGTGTGTTTCCCACCATATTTCATATTGGCATGTGAATGTTTCTACGAGGCTCTACATTCTTCCTTTCTCTCCAATAAATTTTGATACTACTTCAACATGTGTCGAAGGTGTATGTCGTTCATTATATCATAAAGGCTTTCTTATTTGATTGTCAGTTGATATGAGAGTGGGAGTATGCCATATTTTATTTCATATACTATTGGCACTTCCTGGATCAAGTATCACATTCTTTCATGCTTTGGGATGATTTTGATGGACCGACAATCTTTCGCATGTGCTTCGTAATTATCGATTTTCCATTTATATAAAGAGGAGTTAGAATTATGTCTGACCAACATGGGAAATTATCTCAAAATTTCTCCTTGTGTAGTCATTTATACATAATCTCTTTGTTCATTGTTTATGTGATACAGACACCGAGCCTCTTGGTCTTCATTCCATGATTTAGTCCATGACTTTCCTTATTTTGGATTCAAGGGAATCATTGTTTTTCTCCCATTTCCTTTTAACTTGATTCTATATTTTTCCAGAGAGATATTTTATTTCATCTTTCGACCCCATGGCCAATTGACAAGTGTTGCATATGATGGCATCCCCTCGACTAGTTTGATGACTTCAAAGTTTACTTGAGTCGAAATACCCATTATTTTAATATCTACATTTCTAAGTATAGCAACGGGCTCTATCAATCTTTGATCCACAAGTTTGAGATAGTTCATAGTTGGTGCTAAAGCAGGTCAACCTAGTCTTACCCAAGTTTCTTACGGTAGGATATTGATTTGGGATCCAAAATCGACAACTACTTGTTCGATCGATACTTCATTGATTTCTAGGTTGACACGTGGATCATAATCTTTATGCTTATAGGAGAGTTGTTTGACATCCTTTGATGGACTTTGCCCTTCTTTTCAATCTTTTAATATATTTAGTAATTCTAGCAATCAACCGATTGATTGTTTTTCATGTAATAGCTGTAGGAATTCTTGGAGAATATATTTATTTTGTCCTCCATTGTTTTATTGAAGAATATGATAGCTTCCTTCATGATTTGTTCTTCTTTATCAGTATTTGGAAAGAATTTATTCTTCCATTTCTGTTGGTCGTGTAGTGTGGCACTGTTAAGATCTCGTCTTGCACCAGATCTCGTGATGATATTTAAGTTCTTTGAATTCAATACTTCCTATATTGATACTGCATGTACAAGATTTACGTTTTTTCTAGTCATAATTTTGTAAAGTACTACTTGGCACTCTTCTAATGAATGGTCACCGTCGCTGCATATATTGCAAAATTTCAAGTTGATTCTATCTTTCATTGGGAAATATGGATTGATGTGGTCATATTTCTAACAATTGTAGCAGTATGGTCATTCGCAACTCAACCTCCACCACCAAATCGACTGCAGCCTCCTCGTCCATAGTACTCGTCTCTTCCACTATAATTGTTAGCTTGGTCAATGGCTTATGTGTGGTAAATTGTTTTTACACTGGTTTGATTTCATGTGTTGAAATATCATTCCAATGTTTTTTTATTAGAAGCTTCACAGATGTGAGACCACTTAGTGTTTTTCAAGTTATGTGGACAATCTTGTACATTATGATCAGTTAAACGCTCACATATGTTTCAATATTTTTTAGCTTGTACTCTATGTGCATCTATTTTTGTGGGTGGCTGATCATTGAGGCTGCCCGTTTCCTTTGTATGTCCTTCTTCGCAACATGAATTGCACCAAAGCTCATTTATTCTTATGGACACATTCCTTATTGTTTGTTGTAAATGATTTATTTTTCTTCAATTCTTCCAGTCGATGCAAAAGTTGACAACCCGTCGTCATTCGTCTCGACTCATTTTTCTTTTTGTAAGGCATATTCACAAGTGGTTATTTCATACAAGTGAAATTGTGAGTGGATCATGTTAGCACTGAGAGTCACACTTAGACTGCCATGAGTGAAAGCCCAATACCCATCAGAATTTATAGATAATTTTTTATATCAAGGTGACATATGGATGAGGAAAACTCAGAAAAGGTGTCAATCACATAAGGCAATCAAAAATTATAGACCAACAAGTAAGGATTTAGAAACAAAGTGTCTTAAATCTGGTTTACATAGAAGGAAAAAAATATCTATTTTATGAAAATATCAAAATCAGAGGTCTCTCCCCTACCATCGAACCTGGAAAATTAAATCAATTTAAAATTGGGTGGATCAGCAAGAAAGAACACGGAGGACAATAATTTGATTGTATATTAGTGATCTACCATTGGGAATGGAGTCAAAACACTATGTAGATTGAAGGAAATCAAGATAAATATCAGGTTAAGAGTTTATATGATGATGATTAGAAGAAAGGAATATGAACAATTAGAAGAATGTATACTAAACAAAGATCCTCTCTAGATAATAGATTGAAAATAAGCTTGAATAGAAAAAATGATTAATAGACCATCTACAACAGATCCTTTGCTACTCAGGGATCCACTAATCAAAGGCAGTATTTGATCCTCAAAACATGCAATATATTTAATCAAGAAGATAAAAAAATAAATGGAAATAAAATATGACAAGATGATAAACAACTCTCATGAATATTTAATGGAAGAAATGATAATTACAATAGGCCCTCATGCTTACAAATGAGCAGCTAAATTGCTCCTCCATCTCTCTCCTCTCTTGGATCATGAATCCAACCCTTTTCTCATAAAAATCCCTTTCATTTATAGTGAATAGTCTCTATCTACCCTAAGGAGGTTGAAACCAAGGATTTACATAGGATCCTCCTCCATTTATGAGTCTTTCTACATAAGATTCCAACAAAAGCCTAACAAAATCCTATATTTTGGGGATTTTGTCTATGATAATAAACTCCTTTTGAAACAGGTCATCCTGATTGATTTGGAGATGGAACACATGTCCCTCATGTCCAAATAACTCCTAGGATACCATTCAAACCTTCCTTGACAGGTGGCAACCTCCAAACAAGGCGAATATCCAACAACTATGCAAAACATAGAGTTTGCAGTGCCCCGATGTTTTAATTATATCTCTCGAATTACCAGCCGGGTTAGGCTGAAATTTGGTCAGCAATTCAATGGAATTATCATTCGCCTCCACAAACAATTTCATAAAAACCCGCATCACCTTTTTGGAGTTATGATCTAATTTTTAGAAGAAGCTACTATAGGAAATGAGTTCGCAATGCCCTTGTCTACCAGTTTGCAACGCCAAAAGGAAAAAAACATCCAAAACCACTTTCTCGACCTTAAAATAGGATGAAAAAACTCATGGAGCACCTGATGGTCCTAAGGCTACTGTGGATTTTTATAATTCCGAATGTGAGTTCCTGCAACCTATCCAAGCTACAATACTCCACCTTAACTAGTTTGCAGCGCCAGTTCACAACACCAACTAAAATATAGCGTGCACACTTTGAGGAGGTTGTTAGTTGATGGTATGACATAATACATGGAGAAATGGTTAAATTACAAGCTTTAAAAACCATAAATACTCCTTTACATGATCAATCTCATGTGTTAACATCTGGCTCCACAGGGGATGTCATGCTCCCGGTGAGATGCCAAGAACATGTAGTTCCAGTGCCTTATCCATTCCATCTTTGTCCAAAAAACTTGTATGCCTGAGAGAACCTCCACTCCTTATTGAAAATTGAGAACATTAACACACTGAAAACCAAAAGCCACTGCAAACCAAATGAAAACTAAAGGTTACATTCAAACTGAAAACTAAATTCTTGCTTGGAAAACGTATTTATATAAATTCCCACTCCTAACTGCTGAAAAACTGAACTTTCAAATATATACAAATTTCCTCAGTAACCATACAAATAACTTTGTGACTGAATGATCTTCATTCTCATATTGAAAACTGAGCACTAAGTAATAATAGAGACATAATGAAAAACACACATACTTCCTTGAAAAATCATACTTACAATCCAGGAACTTTGTTCAAATCATGACAACAGCTGAAAATATTTCGCTGCAAAAAATCTCCATATAGATAGCAACATAATCTTGAAATCCATACAAAAATTGTTGTGTCTCATCAATGAATTCCTCCTTGGTTGATTCAAGCATGGGATGCTTGAAAACTGTTGCAATATATTTCCACTCTTTTCACCAATTTCTAGTGAATATGGGTGAATATGAAATGGGATCTCAAGATCTATAGCTGGGACTCACTTATTTTTACATTTGTAATAATCAAGATGAAAATGAGAGCTATTAATAAGTAGTGTATTAGAGACATGTCTACATGCTTCTATTTCATTTTCTTGTGAAGGCATATCATAATGAATATCATTCAAAACCTCTTTATCATCATGAAAAGTACTTTCTTCTATGGAAAATTCTTCATCACAAGTATGCTTTCTATGACAAGCAAAGTCTTTACAAAGTAAAGAAAATTCATCACAACATTTTCATAAAGATGTTTAGCAGAAAAATACTCCTTACAAAAAAAATTAAAAGCAGCATGAAAACATGTCAAAGAGTTAATACTTACAACTGGAAGAGATCGACAACAGTCACGAGCTATTCCCTCTAATAAGTACTTGAAAGGCTTGATCTGAACATCCTCATGCACAATCTTAAATCGATGAATAAAATCATGGAAATCTAGCAAGTGTTTAGATGGTACTTCCCAATATTCCCCTATAAATATGGGAAGTCAACCTTCTCATTCATCTCTACTAGGCACTGGATTTGGAAAACCAATTATCTTTGAAAAATCACAGAAATAATAACTCTGAGCTAGGATCTTGTCGATATCAAAACAATGGAATTTCCAATATATATTTGAACAATGGAGTCGCCAATATATATATGAATAGTGGAGTCACCATGGTGAAATATAAGAATTCTAAAACTGTCTAGATTCAGTTCACCATCCAAAGCTAGATATAATCATCATAGTTCACCCGGGGAAGGTGTCTTCATTGTTGTCCTTGACAACAACACCAAAAATGTTAGCACTAAGACTCACACTTAGACTGATGTAAGTGCAAGTCCAATACCCATTATAATATAAATGGATTAAATTTGTTTGAGTAGGTGGATCAACAATACTGGGAAAGAAAGGGAGAGGGAAAAAAAATATCTGCAGATACATTCCATTGGGCATGGAGTCATAGCATCCTACAGATCAAATGAAATCAAATTGTATATAGAACAAAAGGGATATATAATGATGAGTAGAAGCATAATGAATATGAAAAAATGAAGAACATTGTTGGCACAGGGGTAGACCCAGGGTTCAACGCTTCAACAATGCACCAAGAAAACCCTAAATACTGACCCTTTCGACAACTCCTGCGAAGCAGATGAAGTCTCACCCGAGGTAGAGGCAGGGGTGGTTGCAGGACTCAGATGTTTGCAACCTAGCTAGGACACAGATTTGTGATTACAAAACCTCAACATAGCACTCGGTAGTTATCGTTCGTTAGTATTTATCCTTTGTCTACAACGCAGATAAACCCTAATTACAATGCAACGTAGTATTCAACAAGATCCAACACATTCAAGCACTAATCACATCAAAATATATCAGATTTGGTACTTATTTACATCACCAAGAAATAATATATCATATCAGATACATCTAAACATACATTACTATACTAAGTATAATTCATATGAACAATAAAACAATCATAATGCACAAAGAAACCATAACGCAGGATATACGTGGTTCACCCCCAGCCAGGGGCTACATCCACCAACTCTTCTTCTTCTTTATTGTCTTCTATCAATCATCTACATGCACAGAGCCACAAGATCCTACTCTGTGTAGGACAGGAGATCTGTGCACACTCTGCCAGATCCTCTTTCCCTGAGCTAGGTTACAACATAAAGCCTTTACACAATCTCTTACATTCACTTGCACTTAGCCTTGCAAGCCTCAAACAGTATGCATAAAGCATTTACAACTATAACTTTCACTTAGCATGGCACCACCCACACTTTGCTTACATTGCCTAGCTATCTATTTATACATTACAAAAGAGGCCTAAGAATGGGTAAACCCATGGGCCAATAGCCCCATACCCATTACATAAGCCCAAAACCCAAAAATACCTAAACAAAGGGTCGATATCCTATGATCTCCACTTCGACTTGTGCTCCACCTTCGATGGCCTGTTGAAGTCCCAAAATAGGTCAAACCTGAACAAGGATCTCCAATACTTGGTTAAGGGCCAACAAGCCCCCAAAACTCACCTGTGACTCATTCTGAGTCACTCTACTCTAGGTAATTCTGCCTCAAATGCCCTGAGCTTGGCTCAGGCTTCTTTGACCTGCTGCTTCGCCAAGGCCTCCTGCTCGATGAACTCTTGAATAACTGCTTCGATCAAAGGTCCCTCTAAGCATTGTTCTACTGAAGTGATTACTTGTTCCAACTCTACTCCTCGACCTTCAATCTCCTCAAACAGTTGGGAAGCTTCATCCTGGACTGGTTGGAGTCACTGAGTCACTTCCATGACTTTTCTCTATATGGCATGGACTCGTTGCTGAGCAGTGCGCTATTCCTGGGATCTTTTCATTCTCCCAACTACTGACAGGAGCTTCAACTATGCCTATACTGTCGCCGCTTGCTTCTTTGCCTCCTGGAGCTGTGACTCCAGTGTCTTCAGTTCAAGGTCCTCAGTAAGTCGCTCGTAAGTTTGTGCACTTATACTACTAAGTTTTTTTACATTCCAAATCTAATTCTCTAATCCTCTCAACTGCTCTCTGGGCAGTGTCTTCTCTTTGGTCTTGTACGTCCTACATAGTGCTTGGTACTGTTTGTAGCTCTATATATTCTATTCCCTGTTGAAGCTGCTGGATGGCTTCAACAAGCTGTGCTACTTGATGCTCGACTGGGCCTTCCTCATTTTTCTCTAAGACCATCACAGAACGAAGTGATCTGCTGAGTGCTTCTTTTACTCCAACCTACTCCGTGAACAATTGTTCTTTCTCTTGCTGGAACTGCACTTTCTCCTATTCGAACTTTGTTTGGAGGTTGTCCTTTTCCTGCTGCATAACTTGGTGTTGCTCTATCACTTCCTCTTGTGCTTGCTTCAAGGCCACTATGGCATGTTTTTTTTCTTCTTTTGCAAGACGAAGGTGAGCTTTGGTCACATCAGCTAGTCTACAGAGTTGGGTAGGCTCATCCCCAACTCTGTTTCTTATTATGGCGGGGGTGCATTGGACACTACCCGGATGGAGTGAAGGGCCTGCTCTACCCCTCACAGTTCTACTTCAATCCTTTCATACATGGTATCTTTCTTAGCTTGGATACAATTCACGAAAGTGTTCTTGGCTCAATAGTCGATGGAATAATTAGACAATGATGTAACAGATCCCTCCAACAGACAAGAGGTCTTCATCAATGCAATTTTTTCTGTTACGACGCAGTCCCAACGGTCTGATGGCAAGCTGTCTGATCATAACTATTGTTATAACCATTCAAGAACATCAATCTAATGGTTATAATGCCTCCAACGGTCATATCTCTCTTCCATGGCAAAGTTTCAAATCTGAGTTGCTCTGATATTCTGGTGAAGTTCAAATTATGGAGACCTTCCTTTTGTGAAGTCTTCTTTGTAGCTTCCTATAATTTATCCAACTTTTCTTTCTTCTTGTTGAGATTTCTAGCCTTATTCCCTATTATCTATGTCTCATTATCCCTCTTTCCTTTCTGATTCTTAACTCCACTCGGCATAGTAACTTCGTGCTGTTGGTGATCTTTCCTAGGGTTCAATTCCAATACTGCTTCTCTATCTAGGGTAGGTCCTCTACTCTCTTGTACAGACAAGTGTTTCAAATATTATCGTGTTCTTTCAACTTGACATCCATATTTCTTGTCCTCGATAGCTTCGACTGGTTTTCTTATTCTTCCAGTAAGTGTGTTATTCTCTTAGCCATTAAGTCTCTTAGTTCTTGCTTTTTTTGTTCTAGAGCTTCCTCTTCTTTTCTTCGGGTTTGATCTTTCTCAATCCAGGTTTTTCCTAGTAGTATAGAAAATGGGGTGTTGTTCTCAATAAATTTAACAACCTCAAATTATTCCTCTGTCAAAGTTCCATGAGCACTCATAGATGTCTGGATAAGTCTTCCACATAGGGTTATCATCTTTCCTCTAAATAATCCAATTCCTCCCAATGAAGGAATCATAGCAGGCTTTCCCAAAATTTCCCAAGTTTTTTCTGTCATGATATTCACATATGTTTCCTCATCCAAAACACAGTCTATTTCGAAGTCTCCTATTCTTGTTTCTATGCACTCTTTCTCTTTGAAGATATCTGATAAGTTTATATCTCTATGATCATTGAGGGTTTCTTTCATTTGTAGTAATACAATCTCTGATTCTTTTTGGGGTTCTTCCATGGTATTAGTTTCTTGACCTTCCTTAGGGTTTTCTTGTCTCATATTCATTCTTTCAACCTTAGAAATCATTCTAGGGAAACCCAAAACTTCATGGTCCATAGCTTTACAACTAAGACAACCAAGTCTTCTACCAGGGCATTCCTTAGCAAGGTGTCCTAGTATTCTGCAACTTTAACAAAGAGTTAATCATCTCTTTCTCTTAAATGATCCCCATCCTTTCTTTTACGACGCACTAGGATCATAGTGGCTAACCTGCAAAAAAATCTTCCTAGGATCCTGCATCCATTGGTTAGTCCAAACATTCTTTCTATGCATAGGAATAACACATCTTTCATTATTTCTACCAGATCTACTCATATCAAACCTTATTTCTTCTAGTTGTTCCCTAGTTTTTATACTAGGACAAAATTTAACAAACATACCTAGATCCATACTCTTGAAAAAAAAAATCACTTATATTACCTTTAACAGAGCACAAAGCTTCTAGATCTTACCTCTTTTGACAAAATTTTCATTGATCTTACCACTTTTCTTCATATTTGATTCCTTTCTTAGAAAAGAGCTTCACAAGTCAAGTAGAATACTGCACACTAAAGAAAGAGATACACGCACAGAGCTTTCTTTCTTTTCCTTAGTTCCCAACAATCACAGTTTCAGGTCCCAACAATGGAACCATTTGTTGGCACAGGGGCAGAACCAGGGTTCAATGCTTCAAAAAGGCACAAAAAAAACCCTAACTACTGGCCCTTTCGGCAACACTTGCGAAGTAGATGAAGTCTCACTCGAGGTAGAGGCAGGGGTGGTTGCGGGACTTAGATGTCTACAACCTAGCTGGGACACAGATATGTGATTACAACACCTCAACAGAGCACTCAATGGTTATCGTTCATTAGTATTTATCCTTTGTCTACAACATAGATAAACCATAATTATAGAACAACGTAGTATTCAACAAGATCCAACACATTAAAGCACTAAGAACATAAAAATAGATCAGATCTGGTACTTATTTACATCACCAAGCACTAAGCTATCATATCAGATACATCTAAACATACATTACTATACTAATCATAAATCATATGAACAATAAAACAACCATAATGCATAAAGAAACCATAATGCTGGATATACATGGTTCAACCCCATCTTGGGGCTACGTCCACCAACTCTTCTTCTTCTTTATTGTCTTATGCCAATCATCTACATGCACAAAGACACAAGATCCTACTCTGCATAGGACATGATATTTGTGTGAACTCTGACAGATCCTCCTTCCCAAATCTAGGTTATAGCATAAATCCTTTGCACAGTCTCTTACATTCACTTGCACTTAGCCTTGCAAGCCTCACACAGTATGCACAAAGCATTTACAACTATCACTTGCACTTAGCATGGAACGACCCACACTTTTCTTACATTGCCTAGATATCTATTTATATGTTACAAAAGAGGCCTAAGCTTGGGTAAATCCATGGTCCGACATCCCCATACCCGTTACATAAGCCCAAAACCCAAAAATACCTAAACAAGGGGCCGAGATCCCGCAATCTCCACTTCGACTTGCGCTCCGGCTTCGATAGTCTGTCGAAGTCCCAAAATAGGTCAAACATGACCAAGGATCTCCAATACTTGGTCAAGGGCCAACAAACATCCATTAAACAAATATCCTTTCTGCAATAGATAAAGATTTTCTTAAATAATGAACAATGATTTAATGGGCAAGCTACAACATATCCTCTGTTGTTCATGAATCCATCAATTAGTGGAAGCTATGATCCTCTAAACCTGCAATATATTCAAGCAAGAAGATAACAAAGAAATGGAAAAACACAGAAGAGAATATGATAACAACTCTCATGAATGTTTGATGGCATAAAATGTCATTACCAATAGGCCCTCATGCTTACAAATGAGCAACTAAGTTTCTCCTCCAACTCTCTCCTCTCTTGGATCGTGAATCCAACCATTTTCTCATCAAAAAGCATTTCATTTATAGTGAATAATCTCCATGTACCCCAAAGAGGTAGAAAAAAATGATTTACATAGGATTCTCCTCCATTTAGAAGTCTCGCTACAAAAGATTCCAACAAAAGCCTAACAAATTCCTATTTTTTGGGGATTTTGTCTATGATGGTAAATTCCTTTTGAAATAGGTCATCCTGATTGATATGGAGATGGAAAACATGTCCCTCATGTCCAACTAACTCCTAGGATACCATTCGAACCTTCCTTGACAGGTGGAAACCTCCAAACAAGGCGAATATCCAACAACTATGCAAACCATAGAGTTTGTAGCGCACTGGTGTTTTAATTATATCTCTCGAATTACAAGCTAGGTTAGGCTGAAATTTGGTTAGCAAGGAAATGCCATTATCATTCACATCCACAAAACATTTCAGAAAAACCCACATCACCATTTTGGAGTTATGATCAAATGTTTAGAAGCAGCTGATACATGGAATGAGTTTGCAACACCCTTGTCTGCCAGTTCACAACACCAAAAGGAAAAAACATCCAAAACCACTTTCTTGACCTACAAACAAGATGGAAACCCTCATGGAGTACCTACTAGTCCTAAGGATGTTGTGTATGTTGATAAGTCCAAACGTGAGTGTCTGCAACCTATCCAAGCTATAATGCTCCTCCTTAACTAGTTCGCAGTGCCAGTTCACAATGCGAACTCAAATATAGCTTGCACACTTTGAGGAGGCTGTTAGTTGATGGTATGAAATAATCCATGGAGAAATGGTTGAATTGTAGGCTTTTAAAACCATAAATCCTCGTTGACATGATCAATCTTATGTGTTAACAGATCCATTGTAATAAACTAATGACGTACCACTGAAATAGAAATCTTTGATCGATTGTTGTCGAATTTGGCTCAAGAGAGCTTTGAATATTTTATCATACTCTCATACTGACTTGCCTGGTTGTTGTTTTATTTCCTTTAACTTTTTCACAGCCAACTGTGTGACCTCTTGGACTTTGAAAAACGATAGAAAACTATCTTTTATGTCCGACTTTTTCCGATTCTGATTTTCTATATAGTTCATAAACCATGCCAAGGAACAATGCTGGAGGGCGGCTCCAAATTGTGCCATATGTTTTTCTTCATCGGTGATGTCTGCACCATCCCAAAATTTCTCGCACACGAACCAATGTATTTTTGGTTCCTCATCTCCCTCATACAAGGGTATGTGGTTAAACCCCATCTTTATTTCCTTTTTAGAGGTATTTTACTTATGTGGTGTTTGAGTTACCACAATTTTCGACTGAGTTGTAGAATCCTCAGTCAGGTTTTCTTGTGTCACTTTTTCTATTGGTTGATCTTTTACTTGGTGGTACTTGAGGAATAACTGTTTCCTGTTGACTACAGTAAGTGTTTCTTCAGTATGGGAAATTTGATCTTTATAATCGACTAAGAGTCATTCCAATGGTCGTGTCGGTTCATGACTTTAACTACTTTCTTATATTGATAATAGATTTGGCAGGGGAGTCGAGTTGGTGAGATCCTTAATTTGGATGAGCATGTTTTCGGTTTCATTTCTTTCTAGCTCAAAAATGAGCGCATCTCGTAGGTTTCCATGCTCATTGGTTTTGTACCATAACCTTGCAGATTGGTCATCGATATGAAGTCGTTGTTGGAGGAATTATTTTATCTGCGGGCTAGTTTTTGGTGTGGGGGAAGTGCGTATTGTTGGTACTAAGTCTTAGTAATCCATGCTTTTATGTTCGTCTTCTGGTTGATAGGAATTCAATATATCCTCCATCAACTCTACATCTTGTCTTATTTCAAGGGTCATTGAAGATGTTTTTATTGCTAGCTCTGGTCGATTCATTTCGAACTCAGACTGCTCATGCGATCTGTCACGATGACCCTCCCCAATAATGTTTCTATTCGACTTCTAACTATTCCAAAGGTTATGAAGCTCTTCCCTTTTCTTTTTCTTTTATCTCACTCTAATATTTGGATATCAATAGATTGCTTGTAATCTTGCTTTCCTATTGACGACATTTATACTTTAGTAATCAGATCTCCTGGTATTATTTTCTTATGGAATCTCACAAATTCGACTGACCCCCCATCGCCTCCCTGACTTACTCAGAGTCGATACTACTTGCCATGTTTATTTATTCAAAAAATAATCCCAAGCTTGTATTGTGCCTTTTCACTTTGGGTCGAGAAATCCTTCCCACTCTCCGTTCCACTCTTGATAGTTACTATTTGGTAATGGTTTTCCTAGTTGAGGTTGGTATTGAATGATGTCGTTGACTCCCTTGTCGAGGAGGAATTTATGGAGTAGTTTCAAAAAAATACAAAAGAATCCATCGTGCAAGTCGTTGTAAAATTTTTCTTTTATTCTATAAAGAGATGTTTGATCTTCTGCGGATTTCTCTGAAATATATTCTTCAAAACCTCTCTTGAACCAATAGCGAAAAATCGTTCTTCCTCCATTTGTAAGCTTGCGTCCAAGTTTCTCATCGGTTGTCAAATTATGCATTACCGGACTTGCTGATGTACTGAAATAGTTCTTTAGGGACAACTTCTAAAAAAATTTCATGCGTTTCTGAAAATAATATTTCTCTTGCTTCTGTCATTGGAAGATTGTTTCTTATGGCATAATTTTTAATGTAATTCTCATTCTTACATTCCCACCATTCACATATTTCTTCCAGGGTTAACATCTATATATACTTCTGCATGCCTAGGTTCAGAACTACCGACAACAGAACCAATGTTGAAGTCTAGGGGAAAGTAGGGAGAGTTAGCAGTAGTCCTTACATAAGAAGCATAGAAGATACACACATATAGATATAGACGAAGACATACATAAGTAATGAGAGCCCAAATATCTGTGTTTATTAAATGATGTAGCAACGTAGTACAATGTATACAATCTCTCAAACATGTGTATCAAAGTCTCTTTGTGCTTGTCTATTTATATTCATATACGTCTAGTTACCATGTAGTTGTAACTACTTAGCTACCTGGGTCGATCAGTTAGTAGATACTTAGACTGACTAATTCTAGTGAAGTGGCGGGTCTAGTTGATAGAATCGAGTATCCCCTACAAAAACTATCAAATGCTAATAAATGGAGGATTTTTGTAGTTGAATTTTTATAAATGAGGAAGCTCATAACTTATTTCTCCAAAATTGTAACTCCTTTACATGCCTTGAATTTGAGTAGGAGGGACTTTGTTTGCGGCAAAGAAAAAATAAACCTTTCAAGATTTGAAGACAAAAATCATCAATGCTCCTATTTTGGGATTCCCTCATTCTTAGAA
>ML845852.1:0-25316 GCA_009831015.1 Picea engelmannii | reverse complement strand
TGGATAATAATAAAGGAAGGACCTGGCAATTTCTCTGGTGGACGTAGCCCACACTGGGTGAACCACGTAAATCTGTGTCTCTCTTGTATTGTGTGTCTTCTGTGTTTTGTTTCTGCATTTGTTTTATTTTATTGCTCCGCGGTCCTGTTTTCTAACACTGCACACTTCTGGTACTTAGTTGTTTTCATTCTTTAGTGAGTTATTTAATCCTTTTTACTGTACCTCAGGGAGTTATTTCTCGTTGATCGCGCTCTTCTTGCAGGGTACTTGGGATCTCTAAGTCCACGACTCTTTGCTGCAGTTGTTGAATAACTTCAACAAGCTTCATCACTTGATGGTCTAAGGGTTCTTCAGCTTTTTGTTCTAAGCCAGTCACAGAGCGAAATTCTCTATTGATAGCTTCTTCGATTATGATCTGCTTCACGAGAAGTTGCTCCTTATCCTTTTGGATTTTTTCTCTGTCTCTATCAAATTTCTCATGGATGGCCTCCTTCTCTTGCTGTGCAGATCAGTGCTGCTCTATGATTTCCTCCTGTGCTTGCTTTAGGGCCTGGGTGGCCTACACTGTTACTTCTTCTGCTTTCCGAAGGCGTACTTCGACTATGTTGGCAATCCTGCAGAGTTGAACTGATTCATTTCCTGCTTTTGTTGTTCCTTATGGTATGGGTGCAGTGGATATTGCACGGTTAGATTGAAGTGCTCGTTGCACTCCTTGGAGCTCGGCTTCAATTGTGTCATACATCGTTTGTTGCTTGGCCTCCTGCTTTTCTGTAATTTCTTCTATGGCTTCATTCAAAGTTGCGAGGAGAAAGCTAAAGTCATCGGGGTTGAGTGTGGTCTTCATCTTGGTCATGGTCACTTTTGCTTTCTTCTTAGAGGAAGACTTCGAAGGTGACCCTTTTCTCTTCTTTGGAACTTCGACTTCTTCTTCTGGTTTTTGTTCAACTTCCTCTAGGTCATCGTTGTTATCTTCTTGATCGGGTGTGATGGAAGTTGTGTTTACAGAGTAGTTATCTACATCCTGAACCTCTTCAGGCTTCTTTCTTTCCTTTGTATTATTCATCTTACTGGGCCCAGGTGTGTCCTGCGTAGCTTCTGGGCTATCAATATCTGAAATGTCCACTGGATCTGCTGGAACAAGGAGGTCCACCGACCATTCCTTGGTGATTTCTTCTAGGTCTTCTTCGCTCAACTTATAATAGGACTGAAGTTGTTCTTGGTGTTTATTAGCGCATGGAGTTAGGTATATAAAGTGGCGGTTCGTGCTGAACTTTATCAAAGGTTGAAACCTTTGTAAAGTGTTCGAGGTTATGCGAGGTTCACCCCCTATGGTTTCTTTCAGTTGGTTATAGTATCTGTGAAAAATGGAATTTGATTGCCATTGCTTGCTCATGTCCGTCGAGTACCATAAGGTACTAAACTTCACAGCTAATGGTTTGAATGGGTCGAGGTTGGGGAAGGTTGCACCTTCCGGTAGCTCCCATGCAACAAAGGCGATCAATATTAGCAGCTAGCTAAAGTGGAATTCATGCCCCTGGTTCTGGGATTCTCTACAATCAATTTCTAGTTGATTGACCAAATATTTTGCACAATTCATTTGTAGTCCCTCTGCGCACTTCCCTGTGAGGTCAACTACAAAGCCATATACTTGTGTAGGTCTATTCTTACATACCAGCTTCCCTGCTATCAGCAGACATGCGAGGCACACTGCGCCACTCTCGATATAGGCTACCTTGTAACCTCGCGCGCCTTTTTCAACATTTCCATAAGCCTCTTTAATATTTTGTGAAAGAGAGTGGTCCGTGGTATTTCCAGGGTAGTACTCATGGGGATCAGGGCCCTGCATGCTAATCCTGGTAATCCTGTTGATCAACATCATATCAACAATTATGCGACAATTTAACCACAGGTATCCTCCGTGGTAACTTGCTAGCATCAATTTCACACAAGCAGTCACCTCCTGATGTTTGTCGAAGTGTGTTATTTCCATAACATTGAGCAGAGTAGACTGCACAAGGTTGATCGTCCATTGTTGAGGGATGATATTTGAATTTCATCCCTTAGTCTTCGTTAAGTACTTAGATGGTGCGAGCATGTTGTAGGCTTTATGGTCTCCTAGTTTGAAGTCGCAAAAATTCAATGTTGTAACCTTGTCTTGAACTGCGTAGTAGGTGCGAACTCCTTTCAGTAGATATGCAAGGACTAGGGTGTATTCAAAGTCTCTAGGGACACTGTCCCTGTTAATCTCACCACTTAGAGGGGGAATGTAAGCTGGTAGGATGGTTGGCACTAACTTCGTGTTGGCTATGTCGTCCCTATGCTTAGTTCTCAACTCTGAATCGGCTCAAGATGTTCTAGCTTGAGTAGTTGATGGGGAGCCTGCCACACCTCTCAATGACAAGGCTTGGACTCCAGTGGACATCCCTCTTTCTGACATGACTCTTTCTGTCCTTAAGCTAGCAAGTACTTATTTCACCGATTATTCTACTGCGCTAAGCTCGTTGGACATGTAAGCTCCTGATCATTGTTTCGGGTTGTTAATGGAATGTCGGTATCGTAATCAGAAAGAGAATAAAACTGGAGTAATCATTGTTTCATAATGTGGGTATTCTGTAAGTTCAAGTTCTCAATTGGCAAAATTGTCTTCTGGGCATGGCGTGAAGGAATAAGTAAGTAACTTTGCAATAGACTGCTTGCAACGGATATCAAGCTTTCATTAACTCCGTTATATTTGTTCTAATGCTATCCAACGGTCTAGTGGTAACCCATAACTGCTTTTCGATCCATTTGGAGCGGCGATCGAACAGGTATATTGGTTCCAACGGCTATATTGCTTCGTCATGGCGAAGTACTCTATGTCATTTTTTTGATATCTCGGCGAAGCTCCAATTATGCAATTCTTCTTGCTGCGAAGTGTCCTCTAGAACCTCTTGTAACCTTACAATATTAGCCCTTTTCTTTCTTAACTTCCTAGCCTTCTTTCCATTGAGCTTTGTCTCAGTAATGATTTTACCATTCTGATGTTTATCTTCTGTGGTCTTAGTTACTTTGCGCCGTGGAAAATATTTCCTAGGGTTCCTTGATAATACTTCTTCTATATCAAAAATAGGTAGCTCAATATTCTACAAATCCTCAAGTGTTCTCTTAGCTTCAACAGCAGAGTTGCTAATATTGAATATCTGCAATATTCTCTTCTATTCTTCAATCAAGTGCGCAATCCTTTTAGTCATAAAGTCTTTTAACTCTTGCTTCTTCTGTTCCAAAAAATTTTCTTCCTCTTTTCGTCTGGCTTGTTCTCTATCAATCCAAGGTTTTCCTATGAGCATGGTAAACGGGGCGTTGTCTTCAACAAATTTAATGATCTCAAAGTCTTCCTCTGTCGAAGTTCGATTGATAGTCATAGGTATCTAGGCGAGCCTTCCACATAGGTTTACTAGCTTTCCTATGAAGAAACTTGTTCCTCCTAGGGAAGGGATTATGGAAGGCTTTCCTATAGCTTCCCAATTTCTTTCTGGCATAATATTCACTTTTGTTTCTTCATCAAGAGTACAGTCAATGTCAAATTCCCCTATTCTTTCTTTGATTTGCTCATTTTCTTTGACTATCTCTGATAGCCTAACATGTCGGTGGTCATTCAAGGTATCTTTCATCTGTAGCAATATCTTTTCTGATTCTTTTTGGGTTTCTACTATAATCTTGGTCTCTTAATCTCCTTCAGGGTTTGCTTGCTCCATATTCAGCTTCTCAAGCCTAGCAATCATTCTAGGGAAATCCAAGGCTTCATGGTTCATGGTCTTACAACAGAGGCAACTAGGTCTTCTCCCAGGGCATTCCTTAGTAAGAAGTCTCGGTCTTCTGCAACTATAACAGAGGGTTAATCCCCTCTTTCATTTAGATGTTCTGCAACTCCTTCTGTAATGCGCACCAAGATCATAGTGACTAGCCTACAAAAAACTCTTTCTAGGATCCTACATCCACTTGTTAGTCCAAACATTCTTTTGATGCATAGGTATAACATATATATCACTATACTTATCAGATCTATTCATATCAAACTTTTGAAGCTAGGACAGAATGAATCAAACATACCTAAATCCATGCTTTAGAAACAAAAATTTCCACTTATCTTACTTCTATAGAGGACAAAACTTCCAAATCTAAGACGTTTAACTATTCTTACCTTTATCAAAGCACGGAGCTTACAGATATTACCTTTTTCTTGCAGATATGACCTCTTTCTTCACATATCTGACTTCTTTTCTTCATATCTAACCTCTTTTCTTCAGATCTGACCTCTATTTCTTCAGATCTGGCCTCTCTTCTTCAAATCTGACCTCTCTTTCTTGGCACAAAGCTTCACAGGTCAAACAAAACAATGTGCACTAGGGCAACAGATCTACGCACTGAGCTTATTTTTCACAAAGCTTATTCTTCTTCAGTTCCCAGCAATCACAGTTTCAAGTCCTGGCAATGGAACCATTTGTTGTCACAGGGGTAGACCTAGGGTTCAACGCTCAAGAGTGCACCAACAAAGTCCTAACTACTCGCCCTTTCGGCAACATCTGTGAAGCAGATGAAGTCCCACCTGAGGTAGAGGCAGGGGTGGTTGCAGGACTCAAATGTCTGCAACCTTAGCTAGGAAATAGATCTATGATTATCTTTCTTACAACGCACTTAGCATCAGTTATTCCTTAACATACATTCATTAATACACTTCGAAGAAGCACAGAGCACTGCAATAATTACTTAGATCTAGCACTTAGCAATAGATTAATCATTTAGCATCTTATGTATCATATCTAGCATGCATTCATATCTCATAAGCACAAAGCATCAATAGATCTATCTAAACATATCATAGCACTTAGCAAGAGAGAGACAAACACATCAGCACAATACACAGAGTTACCATGGTTCACCCCCACCCTGGGGCTACGTCCACAAAGTCTTCTTCTATTATTATCTTCTGTAAACCAAGTTACAGCACAAAGCCTTCAAGATCCTACCCCGCCTAGGACAAGAGATCTGTGCAGCTCGCTAGATCCTCTTTCCTCGGGTAGATCCAAGCACTAAGTCCTCCCTTGACCCATGCACTCAACACTTACAATGCTTATAGTACGGACAGAGCTCTTACAGTCACAGAGACGTCTGATCACATAGATCTACTTTATGCACTAATCCATTCACTTTACATCACACACCCCCTTCATACGCATCTCCTACCCTTCTATTTATACATACAAAAGTCCTAAATAAGGGTCGATATCCCTTTCCCATTACAATATTCCCAAAAAGCCCAAAAATCCATAAAAAGGGGTGGAGATCCCGTGATCTCCTCTTTGCCATGTGCTCCTTCTCTAACTGGATGTCGAAGTATCGAAAATGGTCAAATATGACCAAGTATTCCTCAAAAATTGGTCAAGGGCCAACAATAATATATGGTAGTTACAATTATAATAATGGTTCAATATTTAGCTCCCTTGTCTCACACTCAATCCTAGGATGTAAACACATGAGTCTTACAGCCACCCATTAAATCTATCTCGGGTGAGACTGTGCAACGCATTCTATGTACTGTGTTTCCTTTTGGTTTAAAGGAGGGCCGATATCTTATAGGCTTTTTTGGAAACCTGACAGACATGAACCCTAGGTCAATAAACTTAGACAGTGGGTAGAAGAAGGAATTAAACCAACACAGTTCATCTCACCATTTTCGCAATAATGTTTTTTCTAGAATAATTCATAATGTGAAATAGGGAGGATGTTGAGGAAACATATCCAAGTAGTTGTGATAAACATTTCAGCTTGTGGGTCGTTATATTTTTGGATTTACACTCCATGGAAAATAGGGTTTGTGGCTAGTCCTGAAACTAGTCTAAAACAATTGTTTCGGGTAAAAACGTCATAACTTCTTCATAACAAATATAAATTTAGTAATACCATATGTATTGGTTAGATTATATTTTTTAGTATTCTATGTACAATTTTCAGATCCATACAACAAATATTCCGTGCGGGGCACGCTCTACAAGTTTTCTCTCTAGAATAAGCCAAAATTCAACAAGGTATGCCAGTTTTTCTATAACTCCTTTTCTGAGAGGTTCCAAGTAGTGAAATATGGAGGAATTGCATAAAAGATACCGAAGAACATTGTGTACAATTTTTAGAAATTTATTCATTATAAGTACATAGTTATGATTATTTCAAGTTAGGGTTGTTGACTAATCCAAAACTAGTCATGTGAGATTAAAGTAAAGCTTGATGAAAATGCTAGTGTCTTGTTGTTAAAGTTAAGAAAGGTTTGCAGGTATGTGATCATATACACCAGGTCTATTACATAGTTACAAATCATATTTGGATGATGAAATTGATGAGGGATTTTCGTTGAGGTACATGTTGGGTACATGGTTGAGACAAGTAGTTGATGAGTTGGCACATATATGAGGTGTATAGTTGATGATGTTGGTACATATTTATGAGTCATAGTTTATGTGTATTTGATGCATGATTGGTACATATTTGGTGCATGGTTGATGCACTTGTTGATGGTACAGGTTGGTTCATGGTTGATGCACTTTTTTATGGTACATGTTGATTACAGGTTGTTTGGACAGGTTATTGTGACATGTTATTTGTACAGGTTTGGTGCATGGTTGATGCATTTGTTTATGGTACAGGTTGAGGTATAGGTTGATGTATGGTACATGTTCATATAGGTTTTTATAGGTTGATTGGTACATGTTTACAACAATATATCTCACAGTGATATTGTGACAGTGGTTCCATCATTCTACTTCTACATCAGGGCGGTTGGACGGGGAAAGAAAATGTGGTTGTAGCCACCTTCTAGTGTTAGTCAAAGAACATAGGGGGGTGTATCCTCCTTTTGGTTGTAGCCAGATAATAGGGGAGTTGGAGCTTCTCTCAGGTTGTAGCCTGAGAAACTTGGGGGTTGGAGCCTCCTTC
Organism: Picea engelmannii; assembly: GCA_009831015.1. NCBI lineage: Eukaryota > Viridiplantae > Streptophyta > Pinopsida > Pinales > Pinaceae > Picea > Picea engelmannii. The sequence continues at coordinate 18,350 of ML845852.1, read as the reverse complement.
CAATTGCAGTGGGAAAACAAAGGGAGTTGGTGCTTCCAATGAATGTAATTCTTAAAGACATATAAGAAAATGCATTCTGCGGTTTTCTCCCACTTTGGGTTTCCACGTAAAAACACTAGTGTACTGTGTATGTGTATGATTCCTCATTTGTTTGTTGTTTATTTACTCTGCAACTATTGGATGATAATTCTACCTTGATTTAACACTTCCATTTTATGGTTAAAAAAGATTAAATTTCTCTATTACCGATTCACCCCCACTCTCAGTAATACAACAATTGGTATCAGAGCAGGTTCCTTCAGGAAATATTTTAACCACTGGAAGGATATTATGGATTATTCTGAGAATGGAGTACCATTGTTTAATGGTCAGAATGGTTTAAAGTATGAGTTATGGAGTGGAAGGATGAAATTATTTTTACAGGCACATGGGTATTATATTTGGCTATCAGTCATTACAGGATATGATAATTCAAAAAGGGAAAAGACTGTAGCCAAGAAGGAATTGAAGAAGAATAACAAAATAGCAATGGATTTCATCTGGAAAGGATTACCTAATCCAGTAAGAGAAAAGGTTGGTAAATGTTCATCAACCAAAGAAATTTGGGATAAGTTACATGACATATATTCTTCACCCATAGAAGATTCATAAAATGCCAAAGAAGATGCAGATACAGATCAAGAAGAATCATGTTCACCATGTCAAACAAATTCAAAAGATGAAGAGTACATAATCACCAGAGGTATGTTGTTTTTCTTTAATTGTGAAAAACATGGACATCTTGAAACAGAATTCCATGAAGGAAATGAGACAGAAAAACTAATTGAAAAGGAAGACAATTATGAAGAAAAATTAATTAGTGCTTTAGATGAACTAAGAGAAGAAAAAAAGTCACTGAAGAAAGAATTGATGAAACAAAAGGAAAGTGTTCACATTTTTTAAGAATCCCAACAGGTCATCGAGAACTTAAGAACTCAGCTAGAAGAAGCCAGAAATATTAAAGAAAATCTTGAATATCAAAAGCAATATTTGGAAGCCAACATAGAAACACAGAAGGAAGAAGCAAAAATTAGAGAGAAGATATTGACAGATCATCTTAAGGAAATAACTAGTGATTTAAACCATCTTGAGGCAAAGTTTGGTCAAGAAGAGAAAGTACTTGAAGAAGAAATAATAACATTAAAAATTCATATTGAAGAAGCAAAAAGAACATAAGAAGTCATGAAGTCTCAGATAATGAAGAAAGAAGAAGAGGTTGAGAATCTTGAAGAAGAAGTTGTCACATTGAGAAGTAAAATCATCAAGTTCAACAAAAACATTGAAGAGACAGAAACATCCATCAGTTATATACAATGAAGAGAGACACTCTAGGTTTCTAGAAAAGAAGAATGAAGCAAATAGAAAGAGTTATGTAGAAGTACTCAAAGGAAGGAATCATTGTCAACTGGAATCTAAGAAAAATATTGAAGATACATCTTCAATAAGACCATCCATGTTCAAGCCACAAAAAAGATTCAATCATGATTATGATCAATCAAGGAAGAAATTAAGAAGGACTACACCACAAAGAAGATCATTCACTCCCAAGTATACAAATTTATTTTATGGTCATTGTTTTTATTGTAATAATTTTCGACATAAGGTTGCAGATTGCAGTGATTATAAAACAGATGTTCAAGAAAGAAGTGAATATGTGGCCCCACGTAACATTGAATGTTACAAATGCCATAACTATGGAAACATGTGTATTGATTGTAGAAGCCTGATTGATACTTCGATGAAATATCACACTGATATCAAATATAAGAAAGTATGGATAAGAAAACACAAAGAACAAGTGAACAAAGACCAGGTCCCAGAGATCGAAAGATTGGCAATAAAAGGAGATGAAGAAAATTCTACAGAGAAAGACGTCAAATACAAAAAGGTTTGGAAAATAATTGAAAGAAAAGAAGGACAAGTAAATAAGGAACATGTTCAAGAGATTATACTTTCAGGAATTGTAGTGAAAGATGAATCCACAGATAGAAAGAAAGTAGTTAGATCTTAGAGAGATGATGAAGCTACCAATGAAGATGATGATGAATACACATCAGAGAAGGAATTGTTCTGATCTATCTGGCTTAGCGACTCCCAGGTAATATGAATATTAGATAGGGGAAGTCTATGTGGTAGTTGTGACAAACCAAAGAAACATCCTTCGAGCAACTTGCATAGTTTGAGTAGATAGATCCAGAGCAGTCAGTTAGCAGAAGTACAGTTTGATAGATTAATTAGTTGTAGTAGTGAAGAATTCATGATAGTGTAGTGATAAATGGGTTAGTATTATGGATAGTTGTGCAGTAGAGTCTTGGACAGTATGGGAAAATATGGATTCATAAAAACACTTTGCAATTTTGGACATATATATTACAGTGGACAAGAGCATGGATTCATAGATTGGTTTAGAGACAAAAGAACATTATCATAATAGATGAGAATTACACAGGAAATGGCTCAAACAATGCTAATGGATTACAAATTGATAGATATTTTTTTTGGACACATGCAGTGCATACAACAGTTCACATTCAAAACAGAGTAATGCTAAGAAAAAATAATGGAAAAACTCCCTATGAACTATGGAAAGGAATACCAACAAATGTGAAGCACTTCAAAGTATTTGGAAGCAAATGCTACATCAAAACAAAATATGGAAGAATGGGAAAGTTTGACTCTCGTGTGGACAAAGGAGTACTTGTTGGTTACTCAAGTACAAGGAAAGAATACAAGTGTTACAATATGAGATTGAACAAAGTTGTGGAAAGCATTAATGTAACAATTGATGAAACAAGTGGACGAGAATCAAAGGAAGAAGAAAATGAATCATTGGAACAACTTTACGAAGAAGAAGCAAAAGATGAAGAAGAAGTCTACATTGAACAACCAAAAGGATTTTAGTTGTCAGAAAACGCAGATTATGTGTGCAAATTGAAGAAGGCCTTGTATGGTCTAAAATAGGCTTCTAGAGCATGGTACTCTAGATTGGTTAAATATCTACGTCAGGAAGGATTCAGAAGAGGAAGTGCAGACAACAACCTCTACATCAAGTTAACTTAATATAGTATTTTATTAATTGAAGTTTATGTTGATGATATTATTTTTGGAAGTACTGGTGACAGGTTAAGACATAAATTTTCAAAGGATATGCAAAATGAATTTGAAATGTCATTACTTGGAGAACTATACTTTTTTCTGGGTCTTTAGATACGTCAAAGCAACCAAGGAATTTTTATTTCTCAAACTAAGTATATCAAAGAAATGCTAAAGAGGTTTGGAATGGAAGATTGCAAACCAGTTACCACTCCTATGCAAACCAATTGCAAGTTGAGAAAAGATGATTATTCAAAGTATGTAGACCAGAGGCAATACATGTCAATGATTGGTATCTTACTATATGTGAAAACATCCAAACCAGATGTAATGCAGGCAGTTGGACAGGTGGCATGATTTCAAGCAACACCAAATGAATCACATGATTTAGCAATGAAGAGGATTTTCATATATCTCAAAGGAACATAAGAGTTTGGATTATGGTATCCAAAAGGAAAGGATCTATCACTTATTTCCTACACATATGCAGATTGGGCAGGTTGCATTGATGACCGAAGAAGCACCAGTGGAGAAACATTATACTTGGGTGAGTGTTTAATAGTATCTTGGCTAAGCAAGAAAAAATCATCAATATCTTTATCTACAACCGAAGCATAGTATATTGTGGAAGTATGATGTTGTACTCATGTTCTATGGATGAAACAAATTTTTATAGATATAGAGGTTGAGTATGATGAGTCCATTCCAATCTATTGTGATAATACAAGTGCCATTAATATCTCAAATAACCCGGTGATGCACTCCAAGACGAATCACATTCCAATAATGTATCACTTTCTATAGGAACAGGTTGCAAAGAAGAACACCGGAGCTGAATATGTGGGCAAAAAAGAACAAGTGGCAGACATATTTACAAAATCTCTTCCAAGGGAAGCCTTTGAGTATTTTTGCTAGAGACTCGGATAAATTTCTACTCCAAAATGAATGCTTTTGAATTCTTATCTTGTATGTCTTATATTTACATGAGGAAGCACCATAATGAGGACAGTTTAGGTTGGGGGATCAATTTCAGGAAGATTTCAGTCAGGGGGAGTATCCCCAAGGACAATTCAGCTAGGGGGAGCAACCCCGGATGGAAAGATGCCTTTGCCGATGATCACAAAGGGGGAGAGATTTATCAGATGCAAAGGTAAATGCTTGGAGAAAGAGCACAAAGGAATGGTTCCAGGGGAGCGATGGTCACAGGGGGAACATGAGTGATATGAATTTAGTATTGCATTAGAGTGTTTCCATAAATTCCAAAGGGGGATATTGTTGATTATTTGGGTTGTTTGTCATTGATGTCAACCCTTGAAGAAAGTCTGGTAGCAAATTCCGGTAGCACAAAGGTTTGGGTAACGAACCCAAGTTTGTTTGATGTATAATGGTATGAGTTTTAATATGTTTGAAGGTGAGACTATTCTATATGTATATTACATTTCATTCCATTTCTGGTGGTAGGTGGAACATCACATAACTCCTCACGGTTAGAGAGTTATGGCCATGTGAAGTTGGAGAACCCTCATGAGTCATCTAGAAGCCCCAAAAGGTCAAAGTAGTCAAAGCGGTTGCAAAGAAGAAATTATTTAAATAATAAAGTGAAGTGATGAGTGTACTATAAGTCAAAGTGGATACAAAATAAATTATTTAAATAATAAATTTAGTGGAGAAATTACTAAGTGGACAAGTGGTTAGAAGTGGGTTAGCCCTAAAATAAGGAAACTGGTTTAAGAGATTTTAGAAGGTAAATAATAAAGTGAAGTGATGAGTGTACTATAAGTCAAATTGCATACAAAAGAAATTATTTAAATAATAAAGTTAACGGAGAAATTACTAAGTGGTTAGAAGTGGGTTAACCCTAAAATAAGGAAAGTGGATTAAGATGGTTAAAAGGTAACCCCTTGAGGAAGCTACATGAAAGTATAAATAAGAGGAAATACTATCTCATTTTAATCACAATTGAGCATGTTGAATATCTACAAGTGACTGATGTAACGAAAGGATATCTAAGATGAATTTTAGAGGGAAGGTGAAGTAAAGAAGGTCAAAATTCAAGGGAGGATAAGTTATTTTGTTGATGCTTTCTAAGGTATGTTATTTACAGGTCATCTCACCATTTTCACAATAACGTTTTTTTATAGAATTATTCATAATGGGAAATTGAGAGTCCGTTGAGGAAACATATCCAAGTAGTTTTGATACAAATTTAAGCTTGTGGGTCATTGTATTTTTGGACTTACACTCCATGGAAAATAGGGTTTGTGGCTAGTCCTAAAACTAGTCTAAAACATGTGTTTCGGGTAAAAACGTCAGAACTTATTCATAATAGATCCAAATTTAGTAAGACCAAATGTATTGGTTAGAGTACAGTCTTTATTATTCTATGTACCATTTTCATATCCACACAACAAGTATCCCATGCAAGGAACGCTATACATGTTCGCTCTCTAGAATAAGCCAAAATTCAACAATGTATGTCATTTTTTCTATAACTCCTTTTCTGAGAGGTTCCAAGTAGTGAAATCTGGAGGAATTGCATAAATGACTTTGAAGAACATTGTGTACCATTTTTAGACCTTTATTCATTACATGTACATAGTTATGATTATTTCAAGTTAGGGTTGTTGACTAATCCAAAACTAGTCATGTGAGACTAAAGTAAAGCTTGATGAAAATGTTAATCTCTTGTTGTTAAAGTTAAGAAAGGTTTCCAGGTATGTGATCATATACACCAGCTCTATTATACAGTTAAAAATTAGATTTGGATGATGAAATTGATGAGGGATTTTGGTTGAGGTACATGTTGGGTACATGGCTGAGACAAGTAGTTGATGAGTTGGAACATACATGATGTGTATAGTTGATGATGTTGCTACATATTTATGAGTCATAGTTTATGTGTATTTGATGCATGATTGGTACATATTTGATGCATGGCTGATGCACTCGTTGATGGTACATGTTGGTGCATGGTTGATGCACTTGCTTATGGTACAAGTTGATTATAGGTTGTTTGGACAGGTTATTTGTACAAGTTTGGTGCATGGTTGATGCATTTATTTATGGTACAGGTTGAGGTACATGTTGTCATAGGTTATTGGTATAGGTTGTTACATGTTTATTACATGTCGATTGGTATAGGTTTACAACAATATATCTCACATATCTCACCGTTATAGTGTGACAATGGTTCCATCATTCTACTTCTATGTAAGGGCAGTTGGATGGGGCAAGGACATGTGGTTGTAGCCACCTTCCGGTTGTAGCTAGAGAACATAGGGGGTTGTATCCTCCTTCTGGTTGTAGCTAGAGAATAGGGGATTTGGAGCTTCCCTTAGGTTGTAGCCTGAGAATCTAGGGGGTTGGAGCCTCCTTCTAGTTGTAGCTGGAAAACAAAGGAAGTTGGTGCTTCCAATGAATGCAATTCTTAAATACATATAAGAAAAATAATTATGTGGTTTTCTCCCACTTTGGATTTCCACATAAAAACATTGGTGTACTATGTATGTGTATGATTGATCATTTTTTTATTGTTTATTTACTCTGCAACTATTGGATGATAATACTACATTGATTTAACACTTGCATTTTATGGTTAAAAGGGATTAAATTTTTGCATTATTGATTCACCTCCCCTCTAAGTAATCCAAAAAAAGGTGTATTTTGGATTCTATCCTCTAATGAATTCCTCTCTATATTATAGGGTAGGAATTATGGCTATAATAGGTGGTCGACCAACCACTCCATTGGTTAGGGAGGACCCATGGTATTTCTCTTGAAACTGTGGAGACGCCTCCTAGAAGACATGGTTTTTTATACCACTGATTTTCCAGAGTCAGTGCATGAGAATTTTATGGACATGAACAATCCCACAAGGGATGAACCTATGCATAAGAAATTCATGGCCAAATTTATTGAGGATACCAACCAAGAGACCCCTTCCCATGGGTATTCTTGTGCTTTTTCGTTCTTTGGAAATGTTGGTGCCCCGTTGATGGCCACTTTGAACACTACTAGGTTGAATGTAGGATGATCCATTGGTTGTGGACCACTATGAATGTCCCAAATTCTTTTGATGCTTCTGAGATAAGAACCTTATGTCAGAGGAATCATACTGATGTCGATCCTTTACCTTCTACATCCACAAAGTTTACTTGTTCTCCTTCTCCCTCTTCTGATGAAAGTTTTGCTACTAGTAACCAAAAGTGTAAAAGGAATAGGAAGAGGAAGAGTAAGAAGAAGAAGTCACCAACCTTTGCTAGTCATGTTGAAGACCAACACCTAGCCTATGAAAGTCATGCTGGAGGAAAGAAACCAATCACTACAAGTCATGGTGGGGGAACAAGTCTAGTCACTACTATTTATACTAGAAAAAAGTCACCTACCTCTGCAAGTCATGTTGGAGACCAACACTCAACCTCTGCTACTTTGGTCGGGAGAAACCCACCAGCTACTACAAGTCCTAATGGGGGTATTGATACAGTTGATAAGCCTAGACATATAGGAAGTAAGAATAAGTTACCCTATAATATTTGCAAGGGAGACAAAATTACTCATTTCTTCCCTGCTATTGTCATGGTACAAAGAGCGTGGTCCTTTTCTGAAGTCCCTTCTAGTTCTGAGTCATATTTGGTTTCCCAAAAATCTATTCAATCTTTGGTTGATGAGTGGTCGTTCCAATGAAATCTTTGGACGAAACCACTCTTGTTTTGGGGGGTGATGCATCTCTTGAAAATGTTGTGTTGCATCTTATTCAACCATTGGTTGAGGAAGTGGTCATGCTGATGCAATCTTCAGTTGATCCCACTATTATTTTGGAGAGTGACAATTCTAAGGAAGTGTTCTCACCGATGCAATCTTCGACTAATCCCCCTCTTATTTTAGGGAGTGATGCATATTTCGACTCTATATTTATCATTTCTTGTTCATTACCTTCTAAACAAGGGGGAATCATACTCTCTTCTAGTACACTCCCTCCAAGTCCTAGGATGGTTTCCTTTTATTGGAATGATCTTGTAGAGCCTCACCTTCCTTCTTCTGCAACTTTCTAGATAGCAGTTCTAGTTGAATCTATGTTGAAAGGAATTTGTCGATGTATTGTAGATGAAGGATCATATACAATTATTTTATACTCCTCGTCTTGGAAATATTTTGGTTCTCCCAAGCTTGTGTCATCTACCAGTGAGCTGCTGGATTTTGATAGAAGACCTAGTGAATATCTCGGGATTATTCCTCAGTTTCCTATTACTTTAGGTGGAAATATTGTCCTAGTCGATCTATTAGTGGTTCTAGGACCTTTAGAATTTAATATGATTCTTGGGCGTGATTATTTTTATGCTATGAAGGTTGTGGTGTCTATGCTCTTTTGTATGATGCATTTCCCTCACAATGGAAGAGTTGTCACTATTGATCAAATTTCATCTAATAATCACCATCCTAGTTCAATTTAAGCTTAGGTTTCCCCTTTGTGTGTTCCTAGTGTCTGAGTAGACTTTTTCCTGCCACAAGTGAATTATGTGGCATCTTATCCTCGATGTTCGATTTTTATTGAGATGGGATCTTTATAATTATGTTCTCCTTCTTGAGACAAGGTATCAGAAATTGATCAAGTGTTTTATCCAATGGGGGCATGGGAGCCCTTGTTTCCCCCTATTGGCCTGATTAATATGGTGTTACCTCTTGAGTCTCATCTTAGTGTTTGTGATACCTCAAGCCATGGTATTTGTGTGTTGTCGAGCCCCGGTTTCATGGATCTTGAGTTTTCTTTAGATGAGGCCATCCTTGAAGCTATGATTATGGATTTTGACCTCTTCTTAATATGGAAACTTACAGGTTGGTTACCAAATAAAACCTTGGGCTGAGCCTAGCAATGGGCTCTAACTAGAGAACTACTATGCATAGACCACAAGGCTATGCAATTCTCTATACATATTGTACTTTTAGGCTTTTTTGTTTTCAAGTTTCGTATCCCATAGCACATGTTTTTATCAGAGGTTTCTAATTTGGACTCATTGACTTCTAGGAGAGTGTTTTTGGTCTTATATATAGGACTTTGGATATATTTTATTTGGTACCTTTTCGTTCCATGTCGATCCATTCTGATAGGTAATGATATTGAAACTGACATATAGCTTAGATTTTCCCCTTCATGCATTTTTGCATTATCCTTTCTCATTTCATTTTTCCTTAGGATTGACCCTACTGAGTTACAACATGGAACCTTCTTTGTTGTTTATAGTGTTGTAATTCACCTGGTAGAGCCTACCATTCATGGGTTCTCTAGTTATAACCTTGTTCGTAGGTTGGAACCCATGATGAAATACTTTCATAGGATCGAGTGTCCTATTTAGTTCCACCATGTCTTTGAATTGAAGTTGCATATATTCTTCTCAATTGTTTTATGGCCATTACCTACAGGACTACCTATAACATATGCTACTACATATGTCATCATTTTTCAAACTCTTCAACAAGTATTGTGTTCTTTACTAGCATATAATGTAGGTTCCATCTCACTTGCATAATGAATTTTTTTTTATCAATCACATATCTTCCATAGGATCCACCCCATTTGTTCATGACATTATACCTTCAAGTTGCTTAAAAGGTTTCGTTACGGATGGTAGAGCTTACCTTTTCACGGGTTTCTTAGTTAGAACCTTATTAGCCTTTTTGATACCCATGCTACAGTTTTTTTCTATACGATCAGAAACCTTGTTTAGTCCTTCCATGTCTTTGCATTGAAGCCTCACGAATTCCTCTCAATATATTTATGGCTAACTTAGCCATGAGGCTTCCAAAATTTTATTGATTTGTAATTGCATTTGCATATTAGCCGTTTACACTTCTAGGTCTAATGTAGGTCTCAGATTGCTATTGTTGAAACAATTTCTTATGCATTCCTACCAGTTTCTAGCTTTGCAATTTATTCCTTCGCAATTCGACACCTTTTAATCCTGGAGGAGACATTCCTCTGAGTGTCCTTATCCTGCACATGCTTCCTTGCATTGAGCATAGGTATGTTCCTTGCACTCTGGAACTAGTTTTTCTACCTGCGACACTTGTTTCCTCCATTGTACTATAACATTCTTTTATTATTTTTCCAGGCTTTAATAATATGAAAAAGAAAAAGAAATAAAAAACTAAAAATAATGGGGGAAAGCATCTATATCTTTGTTTGGCAGTAGTATTGTCACCTTTGAACAAATCATAATCATTGAGTCAATGTCTCAATTATTTTGGGTTTAGTATGGATTTAGGATATTTTTTCTCGTTGTTGAGTATAATCTCCTTTGGATGGTTATTCTTCCAGCCATATGGAGTGTTTGTCTATTCCTTCTGTATCTCAAATGCATCCTAGTTTGTAATCCATGTTGCCTAAATCACGTAATATGCCATAATGTTTTTCAAGGTAATTTTCATCAAGATTCGACCATTCTGTAGAAATATTTGACTTTCCAAGTCGGCCTTCCCATGTCAATCAAGTACGTCTCAGTTTCACAAGTATATTTGTACTTCACTCATGATAGTATATAAGGTCCTCATTTACTTCTTGCTAGAGGGTCTGCTCTTATTGACTATGACACATTTATCTAAGAGTATGACCTAGAGTTGCACCTTGGGCCTATTTCCATCATTGACAGGTGACTCTAGGATAAACAGATGAAAAACCATCATTGGTCTTTGACTGAGAAATTTCCCTTGTGTTTTAATTCAACAAAAATCATCACACATAAGGATTTGTGTGGTACCTTGGTTTCCATCTGACCCAATTGGTGGATTCCTCATATTTCTCAGTATTATTCATCATTGGATAATATTCATAAATTCTTTGCTGTGTAGTATTCCATCTGGTGCATGCCAAAGTCATACCTCGGTGTGGTCCTTACAATATTTTCTTTTGATTCCTTCAAAATATTTTTCCTTCTTATACTCCTCATGTTGGATGATGGGGTATGTGTTAATTCCCTCCTTCTAGCGGATCTCTTCCTATCGACTTCAACACATATTACTCCAGGTCATGGATATAGAGTCATTTTAGTACCTTGGGGATTGCATTCATGAGTGGCAGGTTCCCTCATTATTGAAAGTGGGAATACATCAATGTCCTATGATTGGTAGATTCTATTAGGTGTTCGACATTAGCTCATTTATTCACACTTGTTAGATTTTACTAGGTACATTGACGCCCATCATCATCATCGATGGGGTGTCTCGTGTTTATTAACGATATAAATCAATGACTGGTAATAAAACGATGCCTCATCGTGTTGACTTGAACACATATATTTGCACAATGTAATAGACTCGTACCACGACAGATCATTTTGAAGACTTCGGGTGGAGTATGAACATCACATTTTTGTGCTCCCACCCGACCTGTATTGATGGTACCACCCTCAGTGAAATTGGTACTTGCAGAGGATCAATTTTTTCACTTCATTGGCTCCAGATATCCTATGATTTTATTTGATACATTTCTCAACTATGTATCCATTCATGGCTATGATCTACATTTTCATGGATCCACTATGTATTTTTTCATGGCCATGATTGCTACTTTTATATATATCACATGCATCCATTGTGTATAGTTTTGGTGGCCATGGACATAAATTATGCTTTCATTAATCATGGATCCATGGTATACTTGATTTATATGTCATGCTTACATCACTCCTGAGCATGGTTATGCCTGACTCAGGAGGATAATACTCTTACTTGATTTCTATTGTCGGTTTTGTTCTTGGATCAACTATCTAGGAAATTTCATTGGGACTTACTTCAATGCATCCTCACCTCTCAGAGTTATAATTTATTTCGGCCATTAGTTTCTCTTATAACCTCATACATTAAGGGGAATCTATTATACCACAAATTTCCACACTACATTTTCATTTCCGAGATGGCCTAGTCCATTCCTAGCTTGTAGAACTAAATCCCACTCTCCTTCATCAGATTCATCCAAAAAACAACAATTTTGTTGTCATACACTATTCACCCATGTGCAAATCATGTATATACTCTATTTTCTAGTGTACAAACTGTGTATACCCTCAAGTTTTTGAAAAAATAAAAATACTCCACATTTTTGGGAGGGGTTTTTGGTTTGGCCCATTCCAAAAATTCTATTGGCCTGTACACAATGAAATATAACCATCTCAACCTCTTTATGATGGTATATAATCACCTATGGGGGTATGTATGAGGAGAGACAACCTTGGTGCAACATTATGTTGTCGATCTGCAAGATCCCCTATTCCCTAAACCTATGAGTATCATCCCCTAATTTGGAAACTTGTTTTCCAATATTCCTTCCTCTCTCCTATATGATCGTTGGGTGTGTTCCTATCCCTTCTGGGTCATTTGAGGAACATCCACTTTGATGCGTTAATGGTTGAATGGTATGGTGGAGAAACTTAGACAATTGGATTCAAGGAAGTGTCGATGGTTAGAGTTAGGTTGTAACTTACCTACTTTTACTATTCAATAAAATAGTTCTCTTTCCCTCCATATAAGTGTAATTTTGTTCAATCTTTTTATATATGTTAAACTTGCTATACATATTTGAATTTACACATTATATGCATAACTTGATTCGATAACTACCTTGTAGCAATATATACTTGATATTCTTTTGCAGGCTAGTACAAGCAAGGATCATGCGCAAATCAAAGGTTGAGAATGGGGATCTACACTGAACATTTGGATACAAGGTACACAGTCTTTATTTCTCTCTTTTAAGTACTTATTTTATTAAAATTTTGTTAGTGGGAGGGTAGGTTCCTTCTTTTAAGAATGGTTAGGATATATTGTGACAAAGACCCAAGGTCACAAGGTAAAAATCCCATAACAGTGAAGACAGGATGTGAGAATAATTCCTCAAATACTTAATTTTCAAAATGTTTTCAATGATCTAAGACTAACTGTTGGGGGACCCCAAAGTGGGTCATGATGATTGAAAAAGAAGCGGGCTGCCTTATTTACTGTATTGTTGAAAGTAGGAATGACTTCAACCCATTTGGTGAAGTAGTCAACAACCACAATGATGCATTTGTGACCATTGCTAGATGGGGGGTTGCACGTCATGAAGTCAATGCCCCATTTGTAGAAGGGGCCAACGATAATGATTGCGTGTAAAGGAGTTGGTGGGGCTTGTGATTTGTGTGTGAATATTTTTCACTTAGTACACCACTTGATGGATTGAATGTAGTCATGAAATAATGTAGGTCAAAAGTAACCAACTTGAGTGACTTTCTAGGTGATGGGAATACTAGAAATGTACCCACCAAAAAATCCATTGTGGAAATCATTAAGGACTCACTCTACCTCATTAAGGGAAAAGCAAAAAAATAATATGGTGTTGAATCCCCACCAATATACAACATCTCTTATGAGGAGATATTTGGGGCTTGGTGGCAGATATGTCGATGATCATCTCGTGAGACATGTGAAATAAACTTTTGGGTGCGAAGGTAAGTGACGATGTCACCATACCAAGGGTCTTCTAATGAGATGAAAAATAGATGCTCATCGGGGAAGTTTTCATTCACGAGTGAGTCCTTGGTGTCATATGGTAAATCGGTGATGAATTACATGAGCATAAACTCGTTCTTACTTTTGGGAGTGGTGAAATCTAGATCAAATTCCTAGAGAATTACAATCCGTAGGGAGAATTTTCCATTGATTTTTCATTGTCTAAGCAGGTAATGCATGGGGTTGGATTTTGTGATGACCTTTGTGGTTCGTAGAAAAATCTAATGGAACAATTTTTGGACTATGTGAACCATGGCGAGAGCCGAATTTTATTCAAGTTTGTAGTCAAGAGGAGGGCCCAAATATTTCTTACTGACATGGTATATTATCCACTCTCACCCATTTTTTCCTTGCTGTATGAGGACTCCTAGGACTGATACTTCATAGGTTTAAAGGTACAGGGTATAATATTTATTGAATTTAGGGGAATAATTAAATGTTATTTTGAGAGGGCCTATTTTAATACTTCAAAATCTTGTTGATATTTATTATCCCATTGAAATGGGATGTCTTGGTGTAAAGGGAACAAGAAACCGTGGGCCCAAGTTGCATAATTTAGTACAAAGTGACGTAAAACGTTGGATTTTCCTTACAGACTATGTAACTAGTGAAAATACTTGGGAGGGGGGATTTAACTGATGTCCTAGAACTTAAGGGGGTATACTATGATTCCTTTCTTAAGGGATATTATGAATATGATAAAATGTGTAGTGGTGACAAAAAAAACACATTAAAGGGGGTTTAAATGAATTTTGTATTTGCAACACCTTTGAAAGATGATGCACAAATCCTCTAGATGTTGGGATTGTGTTTTGGATCGACCAGTGAGATTATCCAAGTATGCAAGGATGAGGTGGGAAATATCATAATAACGACACTGCGGGGACTAAATTCATAAACAACAGACCCTAGGGAAATATTGTTGAGTTGTTTGTTGGAGGACGACGTGAAATGGGCCATACAAGAATTTCACAGAGGCAACTGCGGAGGGCACAACTATTAGAAGACCACCGTGCAAAAAATCCTGAGGGCGAGTTATTATTGGCCGAAAATTTTCATTGACGTATATAAAGAGGTCTCCAGCTACCATGAATGCTAGATTTTCGATGGAAGAAGAAAGCTACAACCCCTACCGCTAAAGTCGATATCAGTCAAAGAACCTTTCATGCAGTGGGGTCTAGATTTCATAGGAGATATAAATCCACCATCCTCTTCGCAGCACAAATGGATACTAACAACCACCAACTATTTCATGAAATGGATAGAGGTGATCCCCACAAAGCAAGCTACCGACACGATCATTATCCAATTCCTGGAAACAAACATCTTGTCAAGGTTTGGGTGTCCCGTTAAGATCATAACAGATAATGCAGTCACATTCAAGTCTAAGAAGATGGAGAAATTTTGTCAAGATTATAACATAACCCTGGGGAATTCCATGGCATACTATCCACAGGGAAATGAGTTAGCGGAGTCCTCAAATAAGAGCCTAACCAGGATCATCAAAAGACTCTTGCAAGACAACAAGAGTTCCTGGCATAAGAAGCTTATCTACACATTGTGGGTAGATCAGGTCACCACCAAGAAGTCTATATCGACATCACCTTTCCATATCGTTTACGGCGCAGATGCAATCTTCCCTACCTCACTGGGACCTCCCATCAGGAAGTTGTTGTAATAACAGGAAGTTGAGCCAAATGATGCGCAAAGGAGAATAAATCAACTAATTCACACACAACAGGGAAGGGAATAGGTGTATAATCAGTCTCAGCTCCATCAGGAAAAAATGAAGAAGGCTTTCGATAAGCATTCTAAGCCAGAGGATTTATGATTGGGTGACTTAATTTTGAGATTGGACATGAGAAATGAAGGAAAAGGCAAGCATGCAAAGTTTGATAACCTTTGGACGGGTACGTTCAGAATTAGCTATCATAGAGGAAAAAATGCTTATTTTCTAGAAGGGTTAGATGGATAAAGTTTTGATTGGGGCCCTGTAAACGGTAGGTTCCTCAAACATTACCTGATGAAATAAAATCCGTTTAATTCATTTGTCATTGTAAATAGTCATTTCTTTTTTCATCGAGTATGTAGGTCAACAAAAAATTTAAGCCCGAAGTGAAGGCCCTAAGTTTATGCTGAAGTCTTAGAAGTTGCATCGATAGGTTTAGTTTGTTTTTCTCAGTGTCTAGAGGTCAAATAAAGCCCAATGGTCAGGCTTGTGGTCTACTGTTCTTTTCTACCTCACAAGGAGGATAGCATCCCTGTTGGAGCCAGTTGTTAGTGCTACCATAATTCTTTCCATTTAGAGTCGGTTTAAAGCCACGTTCTGACCCATGCGCCCGAACATGTGAAGTCAGGTACGTAACACCGTGAGTTTGAAGTCAGTAAGTGGTCGGTTGGCCCTTGGAAATGGGAAGGGATGTCATATTTGAAACTTGTATAAGAGGTACGGGTATGTATTTTCCAAGAAGGTCAAGTCCTGTTAAGAAACTAGTCTCTACATGCCCCAGGTCGAGTCAAGTGGTTAATGGAGGTCGCTTCGGCAAGTACATCAGTTATTATTAGTTCATCATGAAGGCCGAGGGAATGAAAAATTGTGGCATTCGTATCATGCATGCCCAACAAGCCTTATCACCTGTATCCTACACGTGGGGATTTGCCATGGAAAACCTGCAACTCGACTTGGAACATCTCGTCACCATGAATTCGCTGTCCTCCAACATGATTTCCTCTCATGTCTGATTCATTATAAATCTTGGATGGTCTACATTCTCTCCAGTCATAGAACCAGGCCTAAACTCTATTTGCAATTTCCCTTGCCAATCCAGCTTGTTCAGAACCTTTCCCCCTTTGTGTTTGTTGGATACACTACGCACAGAGTTCACCTTGGTCACACCATGGCGACCTCTCAAAACTCAAGGAAAGGTGCATGGAGCAGCAGAACTGCAAGGTCTGAGCCCCAAAAGGACTAGGATTCATTCTCACTTGCGGTAGGCATTCCCAGAGACGTGAAAGGAATTATTCTTTTACCTACAGAGAAGACCAGATCAAATCATGGAAAATATGAATTAGAGGGATTTGCACAGGAAGGGAAGACAGTAAGAGCCCCCTCTCCCCAAAAAAAATTCCTTAGAGGATGGGCAGAACAAGAAAGAACAAGGAGATCACGGAAGCTCAAATTGCAGAAGAACCGCGCGTCGGATCGATAGCTGAAGAACTACTCAGATGCACCATCCAGCTAGAACCTGTTGGGGCATCAAGCCACGAAGATAGGAGAAGAACAAGGAGAGTGGATATCGCAAGAGAAAATGAGCAAGTACCATCTCAGCAACTAAAGCAAGAAAAGATAGCTATCGTTGAACTCTATCAGGGAAACATGGAATTAAGGTGGTAGCTAGCGACAAAGACCACGAAAGCGTCAACGGCACACGGTCATGAAGGGAATGTGGCATGGTTGTAAAGGAAGCTCAAAGAGGTGAAGGAAACTATTGTACAGCTGTAAGAGGCATAAAGGGTAGCGGAATAAATGCATATGGATCAGCTGAGAAAGAAGCGTGTGTGGCTCTCGCCAGCGTGCAAGAAAAGCAAGTTTAGTTGGCATCCGTCACTGCACCCGCAAAGGATAAGACAAATCTTGGCAGTTTTGGATGATACATTTCTCTAAATTACACTACCATTTTGATAATGGCCATGACGATCTAACAGCTACGTACTGCGCGCAGTTCTCTGGGAAATGATCGCATCACATAAATCAAAGTCGTTATTACAGATTGCAAGCTCCTAACAGACACCTGTTCATCGGGACACTTGATAAAAGGGGCACCGTGACACATCTTTTCTCCATATCAAAACTCAACCGACGATCAGATCCCTGTGGCGAACCTGCGAACAATCATAAGTAAACAGGCATGATTATTGTCTATTTTTGGAAAGCACCATGCAAAGAGTCTCATGCGCATGTTGCTCAGTTTTCCTAGTTTTAAGTGTTAGCAGTAGGAAGCAAGGTAGCCCAAGCAGCACCCTCATTTATGTATTTCATATTTTCAATGCAAGCCGGGTTGGTTGGCAAATTTGGTAGACGACTATTATTGTATGTAATCTGAGTTTTGACCGAAATTTAATGCACAGATCCTGTGACTTGATGAAAAGATTCTAGTTGTAATATTTGGATGTATTGTGCCTCTTTCTTTGTGTATGTGTTAAGAACCAAACATCAATATAGCATAGAAAAACCTCAGGAAAAGCACTCAACGCCTTGAAAAAGAGATAATTTCAGATAATGAGCCTCTTAGAGGGGGCAACCTCCTTTTACCCCACTTAAATGTTCAAGTACAAGACGATTCAAAATGAAAATGTCTCCTTGGTATATATAGGATACTAGGAGGTATAATTACAACTAATGGCCTAAAGCCGACATAAATAAAATAACATTACTAATATAATATGCCCCGATTAAGGGGTAATGAGCCAATATTAGGGCTTAACATGCCCCTCCCCTTGAGACAAGTGTTGTTTGTAATGCTTGAGTAACTCTGGATGCTTCTGTATAAAAGACTCATTTTCCCAAGTGGAATCTTCAGTCGGTAGTTTCCTCCATTTAATGAGATACTCTGAAATGGATCTATTCCTCAGCTGGTGAATTCTTGTGTCAGTGATGGCTTCAGGATCCAATATGATTTTTC
>ML845851.1:44474-62112 GCA_009831015.1 Picea engelmannii | reverse complement strand
TATTCAGTTGAGGACTGCAGATCCTGGTATGCAATGCACATAACCTAGTTGCAATTATTTGAATTCGACATGCATGAATTATAATATTCTCTTTGATTTGCATGCATGAATTATAATATTCTCTTTCCTTTTTCTTACATTTTGATTTTGATATATAGTGTAACTATGTTTTTCTCACCAGTCACAACCTCATTTACTGCATTTCCGCACTCTAGTCGTTACTAATACAACAATTCTTGAGCACTTTCATAGAGTCTGAGAACTGGATTTGGCATTCGTTGACTGATATTTGAAATGATTGTCCATGAATGGCACTCTCTTGTTCTATGGTAGTGTAGTGCAGTAAGTCTAGATATATTGACAACATTTTCCTCCTCCTCAACTAGAATGTGACTCTCTCTTTTTAATGACTGATTTGGGCTTTGTTCTTGGTCCAAAGTATTGTTAATGATAGCTTGTTCCAATATATTCTCATTCATATTCAAAGTAGTGTGGTCAATGTTGTCTTTATAGAAATGCACAAATATTAACAATGATTAATTTTCCTTCTAATTTTGCACTGCTTCTGCCGGCTATTTTCATATCTAACATTTCATTAATGAGCAGACAATGATAGAATGTTTAGCATGGTTTTTTTTTCACATTGGCATGAGGAATTGATGAGGAATTGCTCCAAACAAACAACCAAACAATTTGGTCCCTTCCTCTTAAGTCATCTAATGTTTGCATGTATTAAGAGTGAAACTGGACTTGATTTCCGTGCAAATTCCTAACAAACATATACAGTATAGCTCTATTTTTCTTTTTTACATTAGATTTTGATATGGCACTTCCCAGTTCCAAGTGGAAGGTCTATGGAGATTTCTTGTTTGATCAAGAAAACCACTAACTCTATCATATGGATTTATTAAATTATTGGTATCATTTCTTGTTTGTTGTAATTAGATTGTATTTTCCATTTTCCACAACTGGGACCAAATCCTAAATCTTTACCGTGACAAATTTCCAACAACATGGACATTATAAATTTATGGTTGAGTTCAACAAATTTCCTTAGAGCTGGTCTGTGATCAGATCATGTCACCCAAAAGTTCTTGGATCCCTTAGATTTCACGTAGGGTATTTATATGACTGTAAAGTATGGAATTCATGAGATTCCTAGTGGAAGCCATTGTAATAGCCATAAAATCACCAAAATAAATAAATATGACTCATTCATTTTTATAAAATCTTTGAGGGATTCTTTCTTCCTTGGAATATAATTTGATAGAGGGTTTAATCGAATTTGATCTTCTGATTTTATTTTTAGAACATAGTTTATATGATTGATCTAATTTTTAAATCGTTCAATTTATTGAACCAATCTTTACTGATTATATAAGATTGTAAACCTAATAATTTATAATGTGTTTTCACAGGAATTATATTACGATCTTGTAACGATGTTGTGATTTCTCTCTCTAATTGTTACCCTCATGGATTGGATTGTTCATGTGTGTTGAATATTTCAAGGATTTTAATGTATAATTGTTTACTTTCTTTTCTCAATGCATTTTTTTGCTAGTTTATAATTGTTTTAAGGTTAAATAATGGTGGATTTTTTTATAATTGTTTTAAGGTTAAATAATGGTGGATTTTTTTTACAATATTATATGTTATGATAATGTTTATTATTATTATTATTATTATTATTATGCATTAAACACTTATTATCTAATTTTTTAAACTCGAAAAAATTATATTAATGTTATTTGATTTATAGATTTAACTACAATGAATAACTTAGAAAGAATTATTTTACTTAGAATATTGTGTAAATGAATGATTTATTTCTTAAGTCTTTTCTTTGTAAGAACTCTAGAAATTTCATATTATTTGTAAATTTTCTACATGAGGATTTTCTCTCTTGAAACTCTAATACCTCTAATATGTGTAATTGTGTACACCATGATTGATAATCCATCAATAGATGAATTGTTTAGAGAAAGTAATCAACATGATCAAAATTTTACTATTTTACGTATGAGTAATATTCTCATTTTGCCTCCACAAAGTATGTTTTATTAAATTTAGAACAAAGTATGTTGTATTAAATTTAGATGAATCGTTAGAGCTATGGTGTTGCTATATATAAGGACAAGTCATTTTTGTTTTGTTTAGAGTTTTTGATGAATATTTTTGGAATTTATTGTATGTATCTTTCAAGTATTGTTTTGCATTGCATTGGGATTTTTAGTTGCATTTTTTTTATCATAACAGAGAGTGGATGAGTGCTCAAGTAAGTGCAGTTACAAGGAGACCCAATCCTTTATTTCCAATAGATATATACAACCTGAGTGGGCCTAATGGTTAATAACATGTCCTTCCTCCTAAGAGGTCACAAGTTCAAATCCAAAGGGGTGTAGGGAAATATTAGTTCTATTAAAAATAAATTAAAAATAATTAATTCATAATAACATTTTAAAAAATATTAAAAAGAATATTTATAGTTAAGTACTTAGGGAAATAGTATTTTATTGTATGTATTTTCCTCTGCACCAATGGTTATATCTCCCCTCAACAATGGTTGAAGCTTAACTAGACTCTCAGGTCATGCTTAGCGAGACAAAAATCCATGACAAATCTGGGAATAAATGTGAGGCATAAGATCCCTCTGTGTAGTGGAAGGTGGGGGATCCCTTTCGATTCCCCATTTACAGGCCATATTGGTATGTCTTTCTGGCCCCAAGCGTGGTTTGGTTATATTCATGGCTTCATCTTTTTTTTTTTTCTCAATTTATTTATTTATGCTGGCGGAATCGGAAACTCGCAGTTCTCATACTTGCGTGACACGTGGTCGATACCCGTCCACTATATCTATACCCCCAAGTGCACCACACAACCCACAAGCATGGAAAACAGATAAATCAGGGTGAGAATCGAACTTGAGACCTCCTTTACATATTTCCTTCCATTTACACAACACTTGCCAATCGGTCTACACCCTTGTGGGCCATGGCTTTGTCTTGTTATTATGCTTCTATGGGATCACATCACCCAAAATTTCTAGTCTAGTGTGTTCCTCCCTTCTCATCCTTCCCCGACCATAGAAAGTTTGCACATATCCTCATCATATTTTCCAAAACCACTTTAGATATATGGGCCAAAGAATGTTATTACACATGAATAGATTCTAGAGCTGATTTTACCAAAGTTACCTCAAGAGATCCATCTATTACACTACATATAGAATCTCCTTTCTATTTTACTAAGAAACCATCACCAATATCCTTTCTTATAAGCATTTGGTTTCAGATTGAAATCCAAATATTTGAACCCCTCATTAAAGTCCAACAGTCTAAAGGGAAATATATTCTCCAATATCTAAACCTGGCCTTCATCAAGTTCATTGAAACACATAAAATACTTTTCAAAATTTATTACCATGCCTGTTGCATTGCTATACAACTCGAGAATTTCTTGTAGCTTCCTCCCCTCCATTGAATCATAGGTGAAAAGTAAAACATCATCTACAAATAAAATTTGTGTTAGATTGACAACCTCCCCTATATTAATTCCATGTGCATTCCTAACACTTCTAGCTTCAATAATATACCTATTGATACCCTTAGCCACCAACATGAATAGGTAAGGGGATAAGGGACATCCTCATCTCAGTCCCCTGGTAAGCTTGAAAACAGAGGAATCTTCCCCATTAACCAAGACATCATATAAAATAGAAGTCGCACATCCCATTACCCAACTTACAATCTGTAGTGGGAAACCCACATGAATTAATAGTAGCCTAACATATAATGAACAAGTTATTTCATAAGCCTTGGAAAGATCAAGTTTTATCACCATAGAAGAAAACTTTTTCAATTTGATCATATGAAATCCTTCATGAGTACAACCCACAACTTCATGTATCTTCCTCCCTTCTAAGAATCCAAACTATTATGGACAAATAACCTTTGAAAGTAACTTTTTAAGCCTTGTTTATAGCACTTTGGAAATTATTTTATACATGCAATTGAAAAGTGTTATTGGTCTGAAATCACCATATGTTGTTGGATTATAGTTTTTTGGGATCAAAGCAATAAAGGTAGAATTGAAAGAGCCTAAAATATTCCCAAATATCCTTGTCTCCTCAACCACTTGCAAGAGATTATCAACCTACATGATGCAACTTAAAAAACCAAGGAAGAATTCAACTATCCATCCATCGGGACTAGGGATCTTCTCTGTTTGGAAAGAACACAAAATAATTAGTAACTCATCCTTGGAAACCTCTTCAAATATCTCTCAATTGTCTTCCTCAGATACCAACCTTGGAAAATAGGAATCACACTTGACTATCTCAATAGTATTGGAAGTTTATGGTTCTTTAAAGATGGAAGATAAGTGATGTAACCACAAGTTTGACAGTTCCCAAAAACTTCTTGATGTATTTCCATAAGGGGCTGGTAATTCCTAGATGATGTTTTGGTTCTTTTGATGATTTCCAAATCTATGATTTTTTTTTTTTCGTCACCTAGCTTGATCCAAATGGCTCTATTCTTCATCCTCCAATTGGCTTCATAGTCCCTCAACAATTTTTCCATTTTTAGTTCCAAGTCTTTCAATGTTTGTTTCTCAACACCATCAAAAATCCCATTGATGTTGCTATTGAAAAGGTCTGCAATTGCATGTTTTGTCTCTTTAATTACATGATCTTTTTTCTTGTATCTCTCATCTACCCAATCAAAAACCTTCACTTTTACAACCTTCAACTCAACTGAAAATTTCCTTCCAACAAATACCCTAATTCCCCCACCGAAATTCTTCCACTCACTTCTTACCAGTTCTTCAAAATCTGCCTCCTCAAGCCAAATTGGGTTAAACTTGAAAGGGATAGATGTATTTTCATCTCTCAACTCCAATTGAAAGAAAATTGGGTTATGATCTGAGCCCCCAATTGAGCCCACCTAGGTTCTAATATTATCAACCTGATGAAGTAATGATTCATCACTAAGAACCTATCCAATCATTTTGACACTCTTGCAACTATCAACCTATACCTCACCCATTTAGAGATTTCTTTTAAAAATACTTTTTCATAATTTTAATAAATTAAATCAAAATTCAGATATACAAAAATCGAAAATTTAGAAAATATATTAATGATGAGATGATTTAGAGATCTCATCTCCTTTTCCCATCACATCCATTCATCCATTATGTATGTAACACTCCTTGGGCATTATGTATGTAAACGTTTTTTGGTTAGAACTTCCTCCCTTCTCCTTCCACTTATAGTATTATCCTCCCATTCTACCTTGCACTCTATGGAATACACAGTCCTGAATACTCACACAGTTCTCCCCAACATGAATTACAGATTACCCTTTCTCATTTACTTCATTGTGGCTAGTCCTTTTGCTTACAAGCCATTGTCTGCATTGTGGGGAATGAATTGTTTTCAAAATTTGTTTCTAGTCGCATCTAGGAGCATAGGTTTCAAATTCCTTTGAGCTTACATATCAAACTATAGTTCTCATGTTCGAAACACCCAAAACTAGGGTATACACCTTGTCTTTCACTGCTCTTCTTTATAGAAGTCTGCAATAGCACCTCCAAGCACCCACCCTCAATTTTTGTGTCCTCCGCTAGTGTTGTTGGGTACTACAATGTGCATTCTCTATTGGAAATGCTCTTCCAAGTTCCAATATGCCAAACCTTGCACCCACTCCCAACCTTTGGGTTTACACACTTCTCGCCACAACTTTTGTATTTGGTTTCATCCAAGAGGAAAGAGTACAATTCACCTTCATAGACACATTTGCAAATATTCGAATGACTGTTACCCAGAAGATGGGTGATCCCTCCATGTAGTGGAAGATGGTAAATGCCTTTCATTTCCCCATTGAAAAGATAGATGACTGCAATATCTTATTATTTTTTAATAGTCTCGTGGCATGAGTAGACAATATGAAGGCAGAGGATGGTGCATGGTGTACAAAAGGTGAATAACAAATTATTTTCTCAAATTTATTTGATTAAATTTTTACCCTCTAGAAAAAGCTAGGCTACTAGGTTGAAGAAACAATGGACAAAGTTCGTTGAATTTTTCTTTAGTAGACAATAAAATTCCCAATACAGAGAAATATAATTTTCTAGATAAGAACAAGGTCGAAGCAACCGTTGCTTATAGTTACCAGTAATTAACAGTTTAACTCTCCTTTCAGAACATGACACTGTGTATACGTCACACTAGTCTAGATGGGGCTTCTTAGTACTCCATGCTACCCATAGTTGTGGCTTCCTTGTCATTTTTGGGAAGGTCAACAATAACACACACTTCTGTACTCTCAACACATGGACTAACTGATACTTTCAATTCTTCCTTCTTCCATCAGATGACGAGACATGAGTTATCTATCACAATTTGTCAAACCTATAGGTTGTGACCTGTTTGCCAATAAATTTAAAATGAATTATTACCTTCAAAAACCTAAATTATATGTAGTAACTATTGTGGTCCATGATGTTATTATTGGTACTTCCATTGGTTCAAGTACATGCTAAATTTAAATAAACCACATGTTCATGAGCTAAGCATTAAAATTAAACATGGATCATGTTCTCCATTACGGTCCATGAGACATGATCTCCTCTAGTTACCCCTAGGCATGGGAGGGTAACAAGGTCATCATTATTAGACTCTAGGTTAAAGAGATTCACCATCAGTTGTATGAGTTCCAGTTCTCTTCAATTACTGTCGCAAAAATCACAACATATTCTTTATGGTCTTTGTCCTTCCATATTGTAGGTTATTTTTTTGATGTAGGAATAGTCGATCTGCTATTCTTCATCTTTTTCTGAGTAAGTTTTTTCGTATTCTTCTTCATTGGAAATTGTTGGTTCACAAATTCCACACCATGGATCATTGAACATCAAAGTGATTTTGATATTTTTGTATCATTCTCGGTAATTTTATTTACCACTAAACACCATGTCGATGATGTAAATGAAATAATGCATATTTTGTTTCCTTCATTCACGCGTAGCAACAACAAACTTGTGAACCAATAGATATGGAGTCTCAATTAAGCTTACAAAATCAATCAGATGATCTTCGTAGAAATATCTAATCTTTTGTTAAAAAACATAAGTAATAGCTATATAGTATTGTATGGAATTCTAGGTCCATAGTAACATTGTATGGACTTATATAGGAGTGGTACAAAGATTACATAGGAAAATAAAGAAACAACTTTAGAAGTAGAGATACAACCTGGAAAGGCAGGTGATGTGAAGTAATAATGACTGGTATCCAAAATAGACTAAATGTTTAGCTACCATAACTCAAGGATCAATTTTGGGATTTAGGTCTCTTCATGACAATCCATTGTTGCAATTATTTTGTATATGCTATAGTATGATGTTGCTACTCTGCCATCTCTACTCTA
Organism: Picea engelmannii; assembly: GCA_009831015.1. Classification (NCBI taxonomy): domain Eukaryota; kingdom Viridiplantae; phylum Streptophyta; class Pinopsida; order Pinales; family Pinaceae; genus Picea; species Picea engelmannii. Next base: position 54,682 of record ML845851.1, on the reverse strand, counting down.
GTACATTCTTGAAATTCTTCCAAACATGCCTTCTTGGTGGCCTAGAGGCACGTGAGTGCGTTAAAGGGGGTATCCATGAAGGAAACTCAAAAATTTAAATACATAAGTCATAAATCTTATCATGAAATTTGAAATGCACATGGAAACATATTATCAGATAGTAGGTCCCAATAGGTGCATTATTATACATTTGTGCTTGCTTCTTTCCAGTATGTTCTCTTCTCGTGTACGATAACAATTTAAATCTAGAGTATGCATGAGCCTGTGCACATAGAAAATGAAAACCTCTACGACCAAAATGAATCCCAACACAGTCACAACAATTCCAGAAATTATCAGCAGGCCAGATGTCAAATTATTTTGAAAACCACCCTTGCCTCTCTTCACACCATCCTCTTCCTTGATTTTTTCATCCTCTGGCCACTCAATATCGTCATAACCTTGGTAGGTAATAGTACAAAAAACCATAAACTCTCAACCATGAATGCATGAGAAATCGATGCTAGGGTTTCGAGCAATGACTGAAATCATTCTTCAAGCTGGAAGAGGATTCGTACAGGCTTTATACGAATGAAGTAGTCGAGATAGAAAGTAAAAATACATGTGTGGCAATGGATACCGGGTTCATATTCAACACCTAAGAATGAGCATAACTAGATTTCCCAGGCGTATGTTTATGCATTTCTCGAGACTATGCATACTAAATTCTTTTCCAGGTGTGTTACAAAGCCTAGTAAAATTTTGAGTGAAAATGAAAGCAGATTAGGGTTTAGCACTGGGGTAAGCCGTGCACGTGATGAGAAAATTAGGGTTTTTCTAGACATGAGAAAAGAAAAAATGACACACGGACTCGAACAATCAATGGAATAACTAGGACATAGGAGAACTAGTAGAGAGACAGAGAATCGACTAGAGAAGGAAGAGGGATTGACAGGGAAAGAGGAGGAATTTTATGTTCATAAGAGGAAAGGAAATGCTAAGGGATCAAATCATGGATTTATCCCGTGCTCTGATACCACTGAGAGGATAGGTATGGAAGAATGTGTAACTCCACATTTTCCTATTGCATTAACATAAATGTCTACAAATACATTTCTGAGTGACGATTGTTATTCACCTTTTGTGTGACCCTTTCTATCACCTATGAATCTTCATATTTAAAAAGGTAACATAATTCCAAGGATTAAGTGTCCAACAAGGTGGTATATTTATAGATAGTGAAGTTCATCCTCGGGCTATCACCTCTTGTTATAGATAGATGGTGGATTTATACAGATAGTGGATTTGGATCAACACTTGGGCTATCGCTTCTTGTTATAGATAGATGGTGATTCATAGACCAATACACTTACTTCATCCAAGAAACCAAGAGAATGTAACCCTAATTGCATAAATATCCATAAAAAATCATCAAATCCATCCACAAGAGACCTTTCTAAGAATAACACATGAGAGAGAGAGACCTAGTAACCCTTAGAAGGTGAAAATTTCATATGTGTTGCCCACAAAAGTGAGTGAATGACGATCATAAAAATGAAAGTGAGGGTATCCTTCTTATATGAAGCTACCCTAACACATTTCTCCACATAAAATGTCAACAACAAATTAGAAGTGGGGCTAACCCCTCATTTGACCCTTTACAAAATGCTAAAGAGAAAAAATAAATCAAAATAGCCCACATGTGTGAGATGTCAAGGATAGGAAGGGTGACATCATGTTAGAATATGAAATATTTGTGCTCGTTTTACCATTGACAATACCCTTGTCACCCAACCATAGGCTGAAGCCACCCTCCGAGCACCTTAACCTTGATAGAGAATCGCTCCAGAAGCAAACCCTAGGCTAGATAGCCAAACAAATGGTAGCAGACCTTTCCCCAAGGATAGAGCATCAAAAAGAGCTGATCAGATATTCCAAACCCTAGACAAGAGATATTCCAAGTGTAACTGCTAGCTGCAGCAGCTGCAACGACAAATCTCCTCAAAACCTGTGCAGAAATTGGGCAACTGCAGTGCACACAAGACTAGGCACTGCAATTTTGAGAATGCCTGCCAGAATGAGAACTAGCCTCCTGTATTTATTCTAATTCTGGCTAATTGCCAGGGCTGACTTCTCATTCTGGGTATCTGTCTATTCAATATATAATATTATTTTTGGCCAACTTCTTCTCTTGGAGGCTAATAACCTAATATAAATTATCTTCTTGAGCCGACAAGTCTTCTAGGGTTATTAGCCAACTCATTAGGGTTTCTTCTTGCTTCCCGGAGTATTCTATCCTTATCAGGTTTACACGTGGAGGTAAATACCTCCCACATATACCATAATATCAACACTCCCTCCTATCTTGGGAGGTATTATAGGTAACGATCTTTGAGCACAAAACATACCATTCACCGGGTAGCATCAACATAGTTATATAGACTAGATCATGAGCACCATCATCATCATCAATTGCATTATTTCTCGAAACCATACTCTATATGAGTAATCAGACATGATTCTCACTCCACAGAGTGATACAAGAGCCATCCTTCTAATCTAGAAGAGTAAATGTTCTGAACCATTTTCTGTCTAGAAAATCTTTGTTCATCATTCATCTGGATGACAATTATTTCCAATAAACTGCTTGATAGTCTTCAAGGAAATCAGAACAAAATAGAACACAATTGTGTCTATCCATAGTAGTACATAACTACATTCTAGTGGTACACTACCACACCAAGTAGCAATCAAGTACTTGATTAGTAACGTGTAGTCACGAAGAATGGAACACATCCACCATAGTAGTATACATCTATTGTCATACAATCTTCATAACAATCATTTGATATCAACCTGCACAAAAACAATGTTATGATATAAACTGAATCATCTGGGCCAATATTTCACTCACATTTGTGAGATATGAAAGAATATCTTCCCTCGAAGTAGAACAATGAGATATATGGACTATTATTCTCAAGCAAGGAAGAATAATTGTCCTGTCTTCTGAACCTGAACCATTCCCCACCCTAGGCCATTCTTCCTACACTAATCAAAGTGCACCCTAGAGAGAATGTATAAACCCTAAGGAATGTATGTCCCTGATTTCTAAGCCTGGACCATTCCCCACCCTGGGCCATTCCTCCTACACTAATCAAAGTGCACCCTAGAGAGAATGTATAAACCCTAAGGAATGACTGTCTGGACTAGTTCCTCTATTAACCACAAGAGGAAAAGACTTTCCTATATCAACCTCCAAAACAAACCATTCCTCATGTTAACCACAATGAGAAATCATTGTTCGGCGAGGCAATCCAGTCTTCTTAAGTAACCCTCAAGAAGAGAGACTGCCCTAGACCACTCCCCATGTTAAACATAATGGGAAGTCATTGTCTATGTGGCACAGACCCCCTGCCCTCAAGCCGAGATCCATGCAGGATCTTCACTAAAACCATGCCAAGGGTTAATTAAACCCTTTGTTTAAGTCACAAAGGACTTCGGGTTTTGGGAGTTGAAGAGTCCCGATGTATTTCCACATCTCATGGCAAATTTTGAAATGTGAATTGTCAACAAAGGCTGACTCCTCCAACGTGATGAGCACACGCCACCTATTACCCACTAGTTTCGGCTTTCAGGACTTTGAGTGAACAACCACCGTCATTCCTCTTCCCTTATGATTCCCCGAACTCCAAAATTTCTACTTTTGGTGATATCGACAGTTGTGGGACTACCTCGATCCAATAGCTTACGTTCTTTCAAGATTTTCTCCAAACTGGGAGTTTGAAACTCTCGATTCCAAAATCACAGCCTCCTCTACTTCCCGAACCCCGAAATAATGAAATGTTGAAATGGGCTCAACGATGATTATCCCCTGACCAAATCTCGTTCCATGTGACTACTTCCTCCATGAACTCGGCCCTACTCCAAAGACATGTCACATTTCATGACTTCAGGGTTTTCAACTCTAAGTGCCCCAGCTCCTTGTCATCGAAATTATCGAAATGTCGAACTCTGAAATGCCGAAATGTCGAAATTCCACTCAAAAGGGGAATCAACAGCTCTTGTTACTTCTCATCCAACGGTTGCTGATCCTCCTGAGATTTGAGTATCAAAAGACACTCCCTTTAACCTTATCTTTGATCTGTGAGACTTAACGACTCACGACATTTCACACTTCTCCACGAATCATCTCCACCATTTGTTTCTACTCTTGTTACCCCTTTCGCAATCCAGGACTTGGAGCAACCAAGGATTTGGCCTGCACTCCAACCCCACGATTTCTGAATTCACGAAATGATCCAATGGATTATGTAAAGCATGATCAACGGCTCACATTGATCCTGGATCCTAAGGTGATGGGTTTCTCCATCCACTAACCACCTTGCAACTTCTGGAAATCCTATGGTCCTCGCAATTTCACAAGTTCTCCATAGAGAACTTTGACCATCTGCCTTTGCTTTTCAAGGACTTTTGCATGAAATGGTGTTATCTCTTCTGAGCTTATCTATGGCTCTGAACTCAAAGTGTCTCTATCCATTTCTCTCCTTGAAGGGATGTAAGTGCCCTCTGGCAACTTCCTGCTCAAGCACGCTTTGTTGAGCCTGCAGGGTGTTTAGTAACCCTGTGAGTGTCTCCTCCTTTGACACTTATCTTCTCTCTGAACTCAAACAAGAGTTCCTTCTGTGCACACTTGTACCAACTCAATTCCCACCTTGTAGAGTTCTCTAGAATCCTCAGTGACTCTGTCTTCTCACGAAACTCGAAATAGAGTTCTCCTTAATGCATCCTGTGCATTTGCTCAACACCCTCTTGGCAGAGCCTTTACAAAATTCTCAACAATTTTGCTTCTCCTATCTGTTCTCTCCTCTGCACAGTTTCTCCTTCAAGGTGTTCAACAACCTCGAGGATTCTTCCTTGAGCCAATGACTTCCTCTGGTGCACCCTCCTGGCACGTCTTTATCTAAATTCTATAGAATTCAGAAGTACACTCTATGCACTGGTTTTCAGATACCACAATAATCTATCATGCACTCTTGCATGAAACCACAAAGAACCAGACGTGAAATCAAAGAACTCAGAGACAATAAATTATGTCTATCCCTGCAAATGCAAATCTACTCATACATCTACAGCATATCATAACACACACAGATGGCATTCATTCATGAACTCACAAACACATGAACAACAACATGCAGGAAAAACTGTTATGATTGTATTAATATGAAATGCCTCTTTACAATGTGATCTTGGACTGCAACAGAGTCACAAATTCCTCTCTTCTCCCTATTCTTTCAGTTCTACTCTCCCTGAACTAAATCTAGATTCAAAGAAGATATTTTTACAAAGAGGGGCTCCTCGAGCTCTTCCCTCCATCTCACCAACTCTCATTAAATTACATTCAATTACATTGAATGGCTATCTAGTCTGAATCAGATCTAGATCTTATCCTTACAACCATTTAAGGAAAACTTTATCTAAAGCATGTGCACATGCATGGCTTTTTTCTCTACCAGCCTTACAACATTTAATACAATTTTCAAAATTTGAAAAATGAGAGGGTTGTGCCTCTCTCCTTCCATTGAATGCGCACTTGATGTGTTGGCTAGCTGGTGCGTAGCTGGGTTGGAGTGATTCTCCTACATCATACTCCTCTACTATGAAAAATTCATGAGCTCCTGCTCATGAGCTTCCCAGCATGGCTATCGAAATCCACTTGGATTCCAAACAGTTCTTTGGAGTTGTCTATCCGCTCCATCGCTTCACTATTGTTGTTGCTTCTGCTACCCTGTTACTATGGCAGGTTCTCCTCTGCTCAACTTCCCTTTACTGACCGCTTCTATTGATCTAATCATCAGCCTTCTGATCTCCTCAATTATCTCGTCCAGTTGCTCCCAGGGCTAGCTCTCCTTTTGTAGCCTGCTCCACTGCACTTCTTCCCTGCAAATGGGTAGATCAACTAGATATCCCATGCCATATTATTCCTCTATGGCCTCAACTTGCCACCCTACTGCAAAATTCATCTCTGCAATCTTATCTTCTTGACTGACTTGTTGTTCAGTCACCTTCTCTGACAGACTTGCTTCTGTCATTTCCTCTTGTGCTGGTTGAATTCCAACTTCCTCCAGCTGCTCCTTAAACTGGAATTTTCCTTTATCTGTTGCTGCATGCCTTGGCATTGCAGTCATTATCAATTGTTCATCTCCCTGGCTGAAATTTTCGATCAATTCCTTAGAATTCTCATCTACTAACATCTACATGATTGTTTTCTCTCGGAATTCATCTACTAGTTCTAGATTGTTCAGCCAATCCTCTAACATTTATATCTCCTTCTCCCAAGGAGTGAGCATGTCAAGTGTGTGCTCCTCTTCTTCTCCTTGGGAAACTTCTGACATCTACTCCATGTCTTTGACAGTCACAGCTGGTTGTCCCTCTGTTGTTGTTGTATCAGCCATACAATTTCTCACCTCAACTGGGCTAAGTGGCAGGAATATATCAATTCCTCCAATGATCAGAAAGTGTGTTTGATCCTTCTCTATCAACTCCTCTTGCTGACTCGAACTCATCCCTGATTTCATGAGACTTTCAAATAGTCTCATCTTCTCTCCCTTTCCCACCTGCCAATATGGGATTTCCTCTCTGCCCTCCTAGCAGTCTATGAGATCCTCCAACGATCTCATCTCATTGCTCTCCCGACAACCTGAATTTTCTGTTTTGCACTCATGGCAATCCTTGAGATCATCCTGTGACCTCTTATTATTCCAACCTAAAATTTCTTTACTACCTTCCTGGCAGTTCATGAGATCATTCAGTGATCTTTCCTCCTCATCATTACTAAGATTTCTCCTAGCTTCTGGCTCACAGATGTGAACCATTTTCTATTCACCTCTGAGGCATTCAACATGCCTCAGCCATCCTATTAACAACCTTCGTTGTCCTTTGGCCAACAATTTCTTGATTGGCCACTTTGCTTTCCTCCTCAGAGGCCATTCATACACCCAATGTGTCTTTGTGTTCTGTTGCACTCACAGTGCAAGCTCTTCCATCCTCTCCATCACCTTAGTAATTTCTTTATCCATTTCATCTTTTCTCTGCTACCGGTGGTTCTTCTTTCCACCGCGTCCATGGAATTTAGTAGCCATATTCTTGTTCTTGTCTGCCCTCCTGGAAAACTTGTTGTTGTCACTCTGCAACCGTGAGTGCTTCCATCCTTTCCTATAGTCCTCCTGACTATCTATTGACTGGTGTGCACCTTGCAACAATCATCATAGAGCTTCAACACTATGTCTTCCTTTTCCTCTGGCTCCCTCTGCCTGCAATATATAGACAAAATCAAGCTCTGATACCACAACTGGCATAGACCCCCTTCCCTCAAGTTGAGATCTGCACAGGATCTTCACTAAAACCACGTCAAGGGTTAATTAAACCCTTTGTTTAAGTCACAAAGGACTTTAGGTTTTGGGAGTTGGAGAGTCCCGATGTATTTCCATAGCTCATGGAAAATGTTGAAATGTGAATTATCAAAGAAGGCTGACTCCTCGAACATGACGAGCACACACCACCTGTTATCCACTAGTTTCGGCTTTCAGGACTTTGAGAAAACAACCACCATCGTTCCTCTTCCCTTATGATTCCCCAAACTCTGAAATTTCTCCTTTTGGTGAGATCGATGATTGTGGGCCTACCTCGATCCAACGGCTTACGTTCTTTTGGGATTTTCTCTGAACCGGGAGTTTGAAACTCTTGATTCCAAAATCCCAGCCTCCTCTACTTCCTGAACCCCGAAATGTCGAAATGTCGAAATGGGCTCAACGACGATTATCCCTTGACCAAATCTCAATCCATGTGACTGCTTCCTCCATGACCACAACCCTACTCCAAAGACACATCATGTTTCATGACTTCGGAGTTTTCAATGCTAAGTGCCCCAGCTCCTTGTCATCGAAATTGCCGAAATGTCGAAATTCCACTCCAAAGGGGAATCAACGACTCATGTTGCTTCTCATCCAACGGTTGCTACTCCTCCTGATCTTTGAGTATCGAAAGACACTCCCTTTAACCTTATCTCTGATCTGCGAGATCTAATGACTCATGGAATTTCACACTTCTCCATGAAGAGTCTCCACCATTCATTTCTTCTCTTATTACCCCTTTCACAATTCAGGACTTGGAGCAACCAAGGATTTGGCTTGCACTCCAACCTCACAATTTTTGAATTCACGAAATGATCCAACGAATTATCCAAAGCATGATCAATGGCTCACATTGATCCTAGATATTAAGGTGATGGGTTTCTCCATCCACTAACCACCTTGCAACTTCTAGAAATCCTACAGTCCTTGCGATTTTGCGAGTTCTCCACAGAGAACTCTGATCGTCTACCTATGCTTCTCAAGGACTTCTAGCCAATGACTTAGCATCCTCCTTCTATGAAACAATTTCTCTCTTTGTATCCCTTTGATCAATTCAAAGAGGTTCTATCCCTTCTGAGTTTTTCTACTTTGAATCCTTAAAGGATTTCTTCAATCTCTGCAAACTCTTGCAGGACTTTTGCATGAAATGGTGCTATCTCTTTTGATCTTATATGTGTATCTGACCTCAAAGTGTCTATGTCCCTTTCTCTCCTTGAAGGGATGTAAGTGCCCTCTGGCAACTTCCTACTCAAGCACGCTTTGTTGAGCCTGCAGGGTGTTCAGTAACCCTGTGAGTGTCTCCTCATGTGACACTTCTCTTCTCTCTGAACTCAAATAAAATTTCCTTCTGTGCACACTTGTACCAACTCAATTCCCACCTGGAAGAGTTCTCCAGAATCCTCAGTGACTCTATCTTCTCACTGAACTCGAAATAGAGTTCTCCTCAATGCATCCTGTGCATTTGCTCAATGCCCTCCTGGCAAAGCCTTTACAAAATTATCAACACTTCTGCTTCTCCTCTCTGTGCTTTCCTATGCACAGTTTCTCCTTTAAGGTGTTCAACAACCTTGAGGCTTCCTCCTTGAGTCAATGACTTCCTCTGGTGCGCCCTCCTGGCATGTATTTATCTAAATTCCACAGAATTCAGAAGTACACTCTATGCACTAGCTTTCAGAGACTGCAATGCTCTGTCATGCATTCTTGCATGAAACCACAAAGAACCAGATGTGAAATCAAAGAACTCAGAGATAGTAAATTCTATCTATCCCTGCAAATGCAAATCTACTCATACATCTATAGCATACCATAACACACACAAATGACATTCATTCATGAACTCACAAACACATGAACAACAACATGCAAGAAAAACTGCTATGATTGTATTAATATGAAATGCCTCTTTACAATGTGAGCTCGGACTGCAACAAAGTCACGGCTTCCTCTCTTCTCCCTATTCTTTCTATTCTACTCTCGCCAAACTAAATCAAGATTTAAAGAAGATCTTTTTACAAAGAAGGGATCCTCGAGCTCTTCCCTCCATCTCACCAACTCTCATTAAATTACATTCAATTACATTGAATGGCTGTCTAGTCTGAATCAGATCTAGATCTCATCCTTACAACCATTTAAGGAAAACTTTATCTAAATCCTGTGCACATCCATGGCTTTTGGCTCTACCAACCTTACAACATTTAATACAATTTTCAAAATTTGGAAAACAAGAGGGTTGCGCCTCTCTCCTTCCATTGAATGCACGCTTGATGTGCTAGCTAGATGGCACGTAGCTGGGTTGGAGTGATGCTCCTACACCACTATGATACATCAGCAATATGGACCATTTCCCATGCATAATGGGAAATCGTTGTCCGTCAGAAATATCAATCCACTTTCCGAAGAGGAAAGAATCTGTCCAGGCTGGACTATTTTTCAATGAATGTCTTCAATAATATTTTTAGTGCTCCCTCCCAACCTGGGATTCATCTCTTCCTTTTTTTGTTTTTTTTAATAAAGAAGTCGTCTCCATGAGCTCCAGCTTGAGTACGCAAACTCTTTCATCTTTTACCAAAATGTTTGCTCATCTGCTCATCTATGGAGATATGTATTGGAGAACCACTTTCTCCTTTCTGGACTTCATCATGGATAATGTAATGCTTGATTTCAAATGTACTTTAGTCTGGAACAATGATTTTCTGTGAAGGATTCATGTATCTTTGAACAATAGAGTATATCATTGTTGGAAAATTGGAACATATCCATGTGGCACTTCTTTTGTCATCATGAGATCTGATCTACTGAGTAATCATCTTGATG
>ML845851.1:0-11131 GCA_009831015.1 Picea engelmannii | reverse complement strand
CTGTCGATATCACCAAAAGTAGAAATTTTGGAGTTCGGGGAATCATAAGGGAAGAGGAATGACGGTGGTTGTTCACTCAAAGTCCTGAAAGCCGAAACTAGTGGGTAATAGGTGGCGTGTGCTCATCACGTTGGAGGAGTCAGACTTTGTTGACAATTCACATTTCAGCATTTGCCATGAGATGTGGAAATACATTGGGACTCTCCAACTCCCAAAACCCGAAGTCTTTTGTGACTTAAACAAAGGGTTTAATTAACCCTTGGCATGGTTTTAGTGAAGATCCTGCACGGATCTCGGCTTGAGGGCAGGGGGTCTGTGCCACATATACAATGACTTCCCATCATGTTTAACATGGGGAGTGGTCTAGGGCAGTCTCTCTTCTTGAGGGTTACTTAAGAAGACTGTCTTGCCTCGCCGGACAATGATTTCTCATTGTGGTTAACATGAGGAATGGTTCGTTTTGGAGGTTGATACAGGAAAGTCTTTTCCTCTTGTGGTTAATAGAGGAACTAGTCCAGACAGTCATTCCTTAGGGTTTATACATTCTCTCTAGGGTGCAATTTGATTAGTGTAGGAGGAATGGCCCAGGGTGGGGAATGGTCCAGGCTTAGAAATCAGGGACATACATTCCTTAGGGTTTATACATTCTCTCTAGGGTGCACTTTGATTAGTGTAGGAAGAATGGCCTAGGGTGGGGAATGGTCCAGGTTTAGAAGACAGGACAATTATTCTTCCTTGCTTGAGAATAATAGTCTAGATATCTCATTGTTCTACTTCGAGGGAAGATATTCTTTCATATCTCACAAATGTGAGTGAAATATTGGCCCAGATGATTCAGTTTATATCATAACATTGTTTCTGTGCAGGTTGATATCAAATGATTGTTATGAAGATTGTATGACAATAGATGTATACTACTATGGTGGATGTGTTCCATTGTTCGTGACTACACGTTACTGATCAAGTACTTGATTTCTACTTGGTGTGGTAGTGTACCACTAGATTGTAGTTATGTACTACTATGGATAGACACAATTGTGTTCTATTTTGTTCTGATTTCCTTGAAGACTATCAAGCAGTTTATTGGAAATAATTATCAGCCAGATGAATGATGAACAAAGATTTTCTAGACAGAAAATGGTTCAGAACATTTACTCTTCGAGATTAGAAGAATGGCTCTTGTATCACTCTGTGGAGTGAGAATCATGTCTGATTACTCAGATAGAGTATGGTTTCAAGAGATAATGCAATTGATGATGATGATGGTGCTCATGATCTAGTCTATATAACTATGTTGATGCTACCGGGTGAATAGTATGTTTTGTGCTAAAAGACCGTTACCTATAATACCTCCCAAGATAGGAGGGAGTGTTGATATTATGGTATATGCGGGAGGTATTTACCTCCACGTGTAAACCTAATAAGGATAGAATACTCCGAGAAGCAAGAAGAAACCCTAATGAGTTGACTAATAACCCTAGAAGACTTGTCGGCTCAAGAAGATAATTTATATTAGGTTATTATCCTCCAAGAGAAGAAGTTGGCCAAAAATAATATTATATATTGAATAGACAGATACCCAGAATGAGAAGTCGGCCCTGGCAGTTAGCCAAAATTAGAATAAATATAGGAGGCTAGTTCTCATTCTGGCAGGCATTCTCAAAATTGCAGTGCCCAGTCTTGTGTGCACTGCAGTTGCCCAGTTTCTGCACAGGTTTTGAGGAGATTTGTCATTGCAGTTGCTGCAGCTAGCAGTTACACTTGGACTATCTCTTGTCTAGGGTTTGGACTATCTGATCAACTCTTTTTGATGCTCTATCCTTGGGGAAAGGTGTGCTACCCTTTTTTTGGCTATCTAGCCTAGGGTTTGCTTCTGGAGTGATTCTCTATCAAGGTTAAGGTGCTCGGAGGGTGGCTTCAGCCTATGGTTGGGTGAAAAGGGTATTTTCAATGGTAAAACGAGCACAAATATTTCATATTCTAACATGATGTCACCCTTCCTAGCCTTGACATCTCACACATGTGGGCTATTTTGATTTATTTTTTCTCTTTAGCATTTTGTAAAGGGTCAACTGAGGGGTTAGCCCCACTTCTAATTTGTTGTTAACATTTTATGTGGAGAAATGTGTTAGGGTAGCTTCATATAAGAAGGATACCCTCACTTTCATTTTTATGATCGTCATTCACTCACTTTTGTGGGAAACACATATGAAATTTTCACCTTCTAAGGGTTACTAGGTCTCCCTCTCTCATGTGTTATGCTTAGAAAGGTCTCTTGTGGATGGATTTGCTGATTTTTTATGGATATTTATGCAATTAGGGTTACATTCTCTTGGTTTCTTGGATGAAGTAAGTGTATTGGTCTATGAATCACCATCTATCTATAACAAGAAGCGATAGCCCAAGTGTTGATCCAAATCCACTATCTGTATAAATCCACCATCTATCTATAACAAGAGGTGATAGCCCGAGGATGAACTTCACTATCTATAAATATACCACCTTGTTGGACACTTAATCCTTGGAATTATGTTACCTTTTTAAATATGAAGATTCATAGGTGATAGAAAGGGTCACACAAAAGGTGAATAACAATCGTCACTCAGAAATGTATTTGTAGACATTTATGTTAATGCAATAGGAAAATGTGGAGTTACACATTCTTCCATACCTATCCTCTCAGTGGTATCAGAGCACGGGATAAATCCATGATTTGATCCCTTAGCATTTCCTTTCCTCTTATGAACATAAAATTCCTCCTCTTTCCCTGTCAATCCCTCTTCCTTCTCTAGTCGATTCTCTGTCTCTCTACTAGTTCTCCTATGTCCTAGTTATTCCATTGATTGTTCGAGTCCGTGTGTCATTTTTTCTTTTCTCATGTCTAGAAAAACCCTAATTTTCTCATCACGTGCACGGCTTACCCCAGTGCTAAACCCTAATCTGCTTTCATTTTCACTCAAAATTTTACTAGGCTTTGTAACACACCTGGAAAAGAATTTAGTATGCATAGTCTCGAGAAATGCATAAACATACGCCTGGGAAATCTAGTTATGCTCATTCTTAGGTGTTGAATATGAACCCGGTATCCATTGCCACACATGTATTTTTACTTTCTATCTCGACTACTTCATTCGTATAAAGCCTGTACGAATCCTCTTCCAGCTTGAAGAATGATTTCAGTCATTGCTCGAAACCCTAGCATCGATTTCTCATGCATTCATGGTTGAGAGTTTATGGTTTTTTGTACTATTACCTACCAAGGTTATGACGATATTGAGTGGCCAGAGGATGAAAAAATCAAGGAAGAGGATGGTGTGAAGAGAGGCAAGGGTGGTTTTCAAAATAATTTGACATCTGGCCTGCTGATAATTTCTGGAATTGTTGTGACTGTGTTGGGATTCATTTTGGTCGTAGAGGTTTTCATTTTCTATGTGCACAGGCTCATGCATACTCTAGATTTAAATTGTTATCGTACACGAGAAGAGAACATACTGGAAAGAAGCAAGCACAAATGTATAATAATGCACCTATTGGGACCTACTATCTGATAATATGTTTCCATGTGCATTTCAAATTTCATGATAAGATTTATGACTTATGTATTTAAATTTTTGAGTTTCCTTCATGGATACCCCCTTTAACGCACTCACGTGCCTCTAGGCCACCAAGAAGGCATGTTTGGAAGAATTTCAAGAATGTACTAGAGTAGAGATGGCAGAGTAGCAACATCATACTATAGCATATACAAAATAATTGCAACAATGGATTGTCATGAAGAGACCTAAATCCCAAAATTGATCCTTGAGTTATGGTAGCTAAACATTTAGTCTATTTTGGATACCAGTCATTATTACTTCACATCACCTGCCTTTCCAGGTTGTATCTCTACTTCTAAAGTTGTTTCTTTATTTTCCTATGTAATCTTTGTACCACTCCTATATAAGTCCATACAATGTTACTATGGACCTAGAATTCCATACAATACTATATAGCTATTACTTATGTTTTTTAACAAAAGATTAGATATTTCTACGAAGATCATCTGATTGATTTTGTAAGCTTAATTGAGACTCCATATCTATTGGTTCACAAGTTTGTTGTTGCTACGCGTGAATGAAGGAAACAAAATATGCATTATTTCATTTACATCATCGACATGGTGTTTAGTGGTAAATAAAATTACCGAGAATGATACAAAAATATCAAAATCACTTTGATGTTCAATGATCCATGGTGTGGAATTTGTGAACCAACAATTTCCAATGAAGAAGAATACGAAAAAACTTACTCAGAAAAAGATGAAGAATAGCAGATCGACTATTCCTACATCAAAAAAATAACCTACAATATGGAAGGACAAAGACCATAAAGAATATGTTGTGATTTTTGCGACAGTAATTGAAGAGAACTGGAACTCATACAACTGATGGTGAATCTCTTTAACCTAGAGTCTAATAATGATGACCTTGTTACCCTCCCATGCCTAGGGGTAACTAGAGGAGATCATGTCTCATGGACCGTAATGGAGAACATGATCCATGTTTAATTTTAATGCTTAGCTCATGAACATGTGGTTTATTTAAATTTAGCATGTACTTGAACCAATGGAAGTACCAATAATAACATCATGGACCACAATAGTTACTACATATAATTTAGGTTTTTGAAGGTAATAATTCATTTTAAATTTATTGGCAAACAGGTCACAACCTATAGGTTTGACAAATTGTGATAGATAACTCATGTCTCGTCATCTGATGGAAGAAGGAAGAATTGAAAGTATCAGTTAGTCCATGTGTTGAGAGTACAGAAGTGTGTGTTATTGTTGACCTTCCCAAAAATGACAAGGAAGCCACAACTATGGGTAGCATGGAGTACTAAGAAGCCCCATCTAGACTAGTGTGACGTATACACAGTGTCATGTTCTGAAAGGAGAGTTAAACTGTTAATTACTGGTAACTATAAGCAACGGTTGCTTCGACCTTGTTCTTATCTAGAAAATTATATTTCTCTGTATTGGGAATTTTATTGTCTACTAAAGAAAAATTCAACGAACTTTGTCCATTGTTTCTTCAACCTAGTAGCCTAGCTTTTTCTAGAGGGTAAAAATTTAATCAAATAAATTTGAGAAAATAATTTGTTATTCACCTTTTGTACACCATGCACCATCCTCTGCCTTCATATTGTCTACTCATGCCACGAGACTATTAAAAAATAATAAGATATTGCAGTCATCTATCTTTTCAATGGGGAAATGAAAGGCATTTACCATCTTCCACTACATGGAGGGATCACCCATCTTCTGGGTAACAGTCATTCGAATATTTGCAAATGTGTCTATGAAGGTGAATTGTACTCTTTCCTCTTGGATGAAACCAAATACAAAAGTTGTGGCGAGAAGTGTGTAAACCCAAAGGTTGGGAGTGGGTGCAAGGTTTGGCATATTGGAACTTGGAAGAGCATTTCCAATAGAGAATGCACATTGTAGTACCCAACAACACTAGCGGAGGACACAAAAATTGAGGGTGGGTGCTTGGAGGTGCTATTGCAGACTTCTATAAAGAAGAGCAGTGAAAGACAAGGTGTATACCCTAGTTTTGGGTGTTTCGAACATGAGAACTATAGTTTGATATGTAAGCTCAAAGGAATTTGAAACCTATGCTCCTAGATGCGACTAGAAACAAATTTTGAAAACAATTCATTCCCCACAATGCAGACAATGGCTTGTAAGCAAAAGGACTAGCCACAATGAAGTAAATGAGAAAGGGTAATCTGTAATTCATGTTGGGGAGAACTGTGTGAGTATTCAGGACTGTGTATTCCATAGAGTGCAAGGTAGAATGGGAGGATAATACTATAAGTGGAAGGAGAAGGGAGGAAGTTCTAACCAAAAAACGTTTACATACATAATGCCCAAGGAGTGTTACATACATAATGGATGAATGGATGTGATGGGAAAAGGAGATGAGATCTCTAAATCATCTCATCATTAATATATTTTCTAAATTTTCGATTTTTGTATATCTGAATTTTGATTTAATTTATTAAAATTATGAAAAAGTATTTTTAAAAGAAATCTCTAAATGGGTGAGGTATAGGTTGATAGTTGCAAGAGTGTCAAAATGATTGGATAGGTTCTTAGTGATGAATCATTACTTCATCAGGTTGATAATATTAGAACCTAGGTGGGCTCAATTGGGGGCTCAGATCATAACCCAATTTTCTTTCAATTGGAGTTGAGAGATGAAAATACATCTATCCCTTTCAAGTTTAACCCAATTTGGCTTGAGGAGGCAGATTTTGAAGAACTGGTAAGAAGTGAGTGGAAGAATTTCGGTGGGGGAATTAGGGTATTTGTTGGAAGGAAATTTTCAGTTGAGTTGAAGGTTGTAAAAGTGAAGGTTTTTGATTGGGTAGATGAGAGATACAAGAAAAAAGATCATGTAATTAAAGAGACAAAACATGCAATTGCAGACCTTTTCAATAGCAACATCAATGGGATTTTTGATGGTGTTGAGAAACAAACATTGAAAGACTTGGAACTAAAAATGGAAAAATTGTTGAGGGACTATGAAGCCAATTGGAGGATGAAGAATAGAGCCATTTGGATCAAGCTAGGTGACGAAAAAAAAAAAATCATAGATTTGGAAATCATCAAAAGAACCAAAACATCATCTAGGAATTACCAGCCCCTTATGGAAATACATCAAGAAGTTTTTGGGAACTGTCAAACTTGTGGTTACATCACTTATCTTCCATCTTTAAAGAACCATAAACTTCCAATACTATTGAGATAGTCAAGTGTGATTCCTATTTTCCAAGGTTGGTATCTGAGGAAGACAATTGAGAGATATTTGAAGAGGTTTCCAAGGATGAGTTACTAATTATTTTGTGTTCTTTCCAAACAGAGAAGATCCCTAGTCCCGATGGATGGATAGTTGAATTCTTCCTTGGTTTTTTAAGTTGCATCATGTAGGTTGATAATCTCTTGCAAGTGGTTGAGGAGACAAGGATATTTGGGAATATTTTAGGCTCTTTCAATTCTACCTTTATTGCTTTGATCCCAAAAAACTATAATCCAACAACATATGGTGATTTCAGACCAATAACACTTTTCAATTGCATGTATAAAATAATTTCCAAAGTGCTATAAACAAGGCTTAAAAAGTTACTTTCAAAGGTTATTTGTCCATAATAGTTTGGATTCTTAGAAGGGAGGAAGATACATGAAGTTGTGGGTTGTACTCATGAAGGATTTCATATGATCAAATTGAAAAAGTTTTCTTCTATGGTGATAAAACTTGATCTTTCCAAGGCTTATGAAATAACTTGTTCATTATATGTTAGGCTACTATTAATTCATGTGGGTTTCCCACTACAGATTGTAAGTTGGGTAATGGGATGTGCGACTTCTATTTTATATGATGTCTTGGTTAATGGGGAAGATTCCTCTGTTTTCAAGCTTACCAGGGGACTGAGATGAGGATGTCCCTTATCCCCTTACCTATTCATGTTGGTGGCTAAGGGTATCAATAGGTATATTATTGAAGCTAGAAGTGTTAGGAATGCACATGGAATTAATATAGGGGAGGTTGTCAATCTAACACAAATTTTATTTGTAGATGATGTTTTACTTTTCACCTATGATTCAATGGAGGGGAGGAAGCTACAAGAAATTCTCGAGTTGTATAGCAATGCAACAGGCATGGTAATAAATTTTGAAAAGTATTTTATGTGTTTCAATGAACTTGATGAAGGCCAGGTTTAGATATTGGAGAATATATTTCCCTTTAGACTGTTGGACTTTAATGAGGGGTTCAAATATTTGGATTTCAATCTGAAACCAAATGCTTATAAGAAAGGATATTGGTGATGGTTTCTTAGTAAAATAGAAAGGAGATTCTATATGTAGTGTAATAGATGGATCTCTTGAGGTAACTTTGGTAAAATCAGCTCTAGAATCTATTCATGTGTAATAACATTCTTTGGCCCATATATCTAAAGTGGTTTTGGAAAATATGATGAGGATATGTGCAAACTTTCTATGGTCGGGGAAGGATGAGAAGGGAGGAACACACTAGACTAGAAATTTTGGGTGATGTGATCCCATAGAAGCATAATAACAAGACAAAGCCATGGCCCACAAGGGTGTAGACCGATTGGCAAGTGTTGTGTAAATGGAAGGAAATATGTAAAGGAGGTCTCAAGTTCGATTCTCACCCTGATTTATCTGTTTTCCATGCTTGTGGGTTGTGTGGTGCACTTGGGGGTATAGATATAGTGGACGGGTATCGACCACGTGTCACGCAAGTATGAGAACTGCGAGTTTCCGATTCCGCCAGCATAAATAAATAAATTGAGAAAAAAAAAAAAGATGAAGCCATGAATATAACCAAACCACGCTTGGGGCCAGAAAGACATACCAATATGGCCTGTAAATGGGGAATCGAAAGGGATCCCCCACCTTCCACTACACAGAGGGATCTTATGCCTCACATTTATTCCCAGATTTGTCATGGATTTTTGTCTCGCTAAGCATGACCTGAGAGTCTAGTTAAGCTTCAACCATTGTTGAGGGGAGATATAACCATTGGTGCAGAGGAAAATACATACAATAAAATACTATTTCCCTAAGTACTTAACTATAAATATTCTTTTTAATATTTTTTAAAATGTTATTATGAATTAATTATTTTTAATTTATTTTTAATAGAACTAATATTTCCCTACACCCCTTTGGATTTGAACTTGTGACCTCTTAGGAGGAAGGACATGTTATTAACCATTAGGCCCACTCAGGTTGTATATATCTATTGGAAATAAAGGATTGGGTCTCCTTGTAACTGCACTTACTTGAGCACTCATCCACTCTCTGTTATGATAAAAAAAATGCAACTAAAAATCCCAATGCAATGCAAAACAATACTTGAAAGATACATACAATAAATTCCAAAAATATTCATCAAAAACTCTAAACAAAACAAAAATGACTTGTCCTTATATATAGCAACACCATAGCTCTAACGATTCATCTAAATTTAATACAACATACTTTGTTCTAAATTTAATAAAACATACTTTGTGGAGGCAAAATGAGAATATTACTCATACGTAAAATAGTAAAATTTTGATCATGTTGATTACTTTCTCTAAACAATTCATCTATTGATGGATTATCAATCATGGTGTACACAATTACACATATTAGAGGTATTAGAGTTTCAAGAGAGAAAATCCTCATGTAGAAAATTTACAAATAATATGAAATTTCTAGAGTTCTTACAAAGAAAAGACTTAAGAAATAAATCATTCATTTACACAATATTCTAAGTAAAATAATTCTTTCTAAGTTATTCATTGTAGTTAAATCTATAAATCAAATAACATTAATATAATTTTTTCGAGTTTAAAAAATTAGATAATAAGTGTTTAATGCATAATAATAATAATAATAATAATAATAAACATTATCATAACATATAATATTGTAAAAAAAATCCACCATTATTTAACCTTAAAACAATTATAAAAAAATCCACCATTATTTAACCTTAAAACAATTATAAACTAGCAAAAAAATGCATTGAGAAAAGAAAGTAAACAATTATACATTAAAATCCTTGAAATATTCAACACACATGAACAATCCAATCCATGAGGGTAACAATTAGAGAGAGAAATCACAACATCGTTACAAGATCGTAATATAATTCCTGTGAAAACACATTATAAATTATTAGGTTTACAATCTTATATAATCAGTAAAGATTGGTTCAATAAATTGAACGATTTAAAAATTAGATCAATCATATAAACTATGTTCTAAAAATAAAATCAGAAGATCAAATTCGATTAAACCCTCTATCAAATTATATTCCAAGGAAGAAAGAATCCCTCAAAGATTTTATAAAAATGAATGAGTCATATTTATTTATTTTGGTGATTTTATGGCTATTACAATGGCTTCCACTAGGAATCTCATGAATTCCATACTTTACAGTCATATAAATACCCTACGTGAAATCTAAGGGATCCAAGAACTTTTGGGTGACATGATCTGATCACAGACCAGCTCTAAGGAAATTTGTTGAACTCAACCATAAATTTATAATGTCCATGTTGTTGGAAATTTGTCACGGTAAAGATTTAGGATTTGGTCCCAGTTGTGGAAAATGGAAAATACAATCTAATTACAACAAACAAGAAATGATACCAATAATTTAATAAATCCATATGATAGAGTTAGTGGTTTTCTTGATCAAACAAGAAATCTCCATAGACCTTCCACTTGGAACTGGGAAGTGCCATATCAAAATCTAATGTAAAAAAGAAAAATAGAGCTATACTGTATATGTTTGTTAGGAATTTGCACGGAAATCAAGTCCAGTTTCACTCTTAATACATGCAAACATTAGATGACTTAAGAGGAAGGGACCAAATTGTTTGGTTGTTTGTTTGGAGCAATTCCTCATCAATTCCTCATGCCAATGTGAAAAAAAAACCATGCTAAACATTCTATCATTGTCTGCTCATTAATGAAATGTTAGATATGAAAATAGCCGGCAGAAGCAGTGCAAAATTAGAAGGAAAATTAATCATTGTTAATATTTGTGCATTTCTATAAAGACAACATTGACCACACTACTTTGAATATGAATGAGAATATATTGGAACAAGCTATCATTAACAATACTTTGGACCAAGAACAAAGCCCAAATCAGTCATTAAAAAGAGAGAGTCACATTCTAGTTGAGGAGGAGGAAAATGTTGTCAATATATCTAGACTTACTGCACTACACTACCATAGAACAAGAGAGTGCCATTCATGGACAATCATTTCAAATATCAGTCAACGAATGCCAAATCCAGTTCTCAGACTCTATGAAAGTGCTCAAGAATTGTTGTATTAGTAACGACTAGAGTGCGGAAATGCAGTAAATGAGGTTGTGACTGGTGAGAAAAACATAGTTACACTATATATCAAAATCAAAATGTAAGAAAAAGGAAAGAGAATATTATAATTCATGCATGCAAATCAAAGAGAATATTATAATTCATGCATGTCGAATTCAAATAATTGCAACTAGGTTATGTGCATTGCATACCAGGATCTGCAGTCCTCAACTGAATA
>ML845850.1:38065-48148 GCA_009831015.1 Picea engelmannii | reverse complement strand
AACCTACCGCTCATCAGATGTTTTCTTCAAATACTTTTACGAGCGTGAAAATAACAAGGTCTCTTGGCAATATTTTCATGTTTAGGGAGCGTGAAAAGAGCTTAAAGGATACTCCATAGGTTTCATTTTTCGTGTTACCATTATGAGTTCGAAAAAACGACAAAATAATACTCGATTACATTCTCATGGTTTCACGAGCGTGAGAAAGAATTAATACTTGCTCAGATTTTTTCCTGAAAAACCCTAAAAGGATCTGTACATGCGACAAATATATAAAAGCTAACCAAAAAAGAAGACCCTTGTTCCAACATCTCACCTCTAGACTTTTTCAATCTGCAAAAATCAATCACTTGTAAAGTTGTTAGGACTTTAGGGTTTGAATAAAGCATTAAAATAATATAATATGCAAATGAAAAGTGATAAAAGTGAATAAAATAGGTAACAAACCACATTTTACCCTTCCATTTGTAACTTTGCCCAAATATTTCTCCAAAGCCCTTTTTCACCTTGATTTTCAATTGTTGATTGTGAAGTTCACATCGGATCATTTCACGAATCGTCTTCGCAAAAGAGGTAATATCCTTCTCCTTCATATTTTCACGGTTTAAAAATTGATTTTCATTGGTTAAAATTATGTTTTGGGTTGATTTTTTATGGGTTTTCCCATGCGTTGAGGTCGTTACATGTGCCCTATATCGGGAACCACAACAATATAGGATCCTCGCACTGTGTGAATGCATAGGTCTGTGACGAATTACAACCCAAAAATTAAAAAGATGAAACCAACAAGGGAAAACCCCCAGGAAAGAAATTTATGTTTCTAATCTCATTTTATGGTTCCTTGGCAGGTTTTCCTCAGTTAAGATGTTAGAGTGGTGCAAAAGAGAGCATGAAGAAGAATATTACTTCACCAAGAATGACCCAGGAACAGTTATGGCCCTCAGGCAGTGTGGGTTACTAAAATTCTTCAAGATTCAGGGCATGAGAGCCCAATTGAGACTACTGAAATACTTGGTTTACATGTGGGATGTGAACAAGCAGGAATTTCATGTGGGTGCCCACACACTCACCATAGATATCAAGGATATCTATTTCCTGATAGGACTATCTCACCGTGGTTCACGGGTGACAGTTACAGGTAGCAGGGGTGGCAGTGAGCCTATGAACTACTACGTCCGTCATCATTGTGTGTCGAGTACCAAGAAACATAACAGTAAGGTAGCTATTAGGGATGTCCAAGATTTTCCTTTGCGGAATATCCTATATACTATTACTTGCATGGCAGGGAGTGCATCTCCCCACATGGCTCTGGAGAGCCATTTTCAGTATGCATTGGAATGTATGGAGCCAAGAGTCTTCAATTGGTGCGAAGGGGTCCTAAAAAGCATGAAGAAACAACCTACCAAGTGTAGAAGTGGTGGGTTAAAACAATTTGGATATGGGTCTATTTTGGTATCCTTCTTCTTGGAGAGGGTCCCTGTCCTATGCTTGCAGGTGGAGTGGGGTATACCTGCTCCACAGGATCCAAGGATGAAGAGGTGGGTAGATCTCATGGCCCGACATGGAGGTGGTCACATCATCAGGTATGACGATGTCTTCTTCCAATGGCTGAGGACTCAAATTCTCATGGTTGAATATTACGCATATGTCGGGGTAGATTTCCGTGGAGATCTAGACCTATCTCTTCCCGAAGGTTCCCAGTGGGGGGACATATGTAAGAAGGAAATTTTGTTTATATAATGTTTTAGTTATTTTTAATGATACAAAATGTATTTTTTGTTATTTATCCGATGACTAATCGAGTGCTCTTCAATAATGAATGTGGAACCCTATCATCCGCCAGGATCATCCCCTATCCAAAGGCGAGGGGGGAGAGGTTTTGTAGCAGGAATAGTTGCTATCGATTTCGAGATCATAGAAAAAAACCTGGAGGGACCCACCATGAATGTCCCTGATGCCATAATAGATGATATTCCTATGCATTACCAATGCCACACAGTGGGTGTATCCACATCCATCGGTCGACCACTCCATAGAGTAGCACGGGCAGTCACGTGTTATAGCGAGAAGCATCCTTGATTCTTTTTTGTATATGAATCCATGTGCTTCACATTTTTTATATTTTGGTCTTCGGACAAATACACTTTTTATAAAATTTTATCGTTATTAACATGAGGCTCCTACCGGCTTACTTGTTTTATGTACAAAGTGTGATTGGATTTTATAAATGTCTCAAATGTCTGTCTAACACATAATTAGTCAATGCATATGTTAATGTATTTAGAAATCTAGGAATGTGTTTATATTCAATGTAATCAAAATGACGTTCCAAGAGGTGAATTCGTAAATATACCCTTAACAAAGTAGGACTCTGGATGGAATAAGAGTTACTCAACTGTAGTACTACTAACTATGAATTCAATTATATAATAGGATGAAGGATTACAAGTGAAACAACTTCAGTTAACAACTCGATAACTGCATTGTATTCAGCGATATTGTTAGTTTCACAACCAAGGCAAACACCATGTAGACTGATTAATTCATTCATAGGTGCATAGATTTCCCAAGCAGCAGATGCTAAGTTTTGAGTACTGCGACTAGTGCCATTAGCGAAGCCAATGTAGGGTAGCGAAGACACAGACATATGGAAACCAAGAAAACTGTCAGGTAAGCAGTCGAAAGGTAGAACCAAAAATGAAAAAAAGCACACAAGAGTATGATACACTAAAAATACACAACACTCATGCAAAAATGATTTAAGCATAGTACTTCTTCAAGTAAAGCCCATTTCTAGGTTCACTAAAAGGAATTCCATCATAATCCACTAGTTCATAAGCCCCTTTCTCCAACACTTGTTTCACAATATAAGGACCTCGCATCATGGGCTCGAATTTACTGGCCCCTAGCAAATCACGATCTTGCTCTTAAAGAAGAACTAGATCACCTTCAGAAAAAACACGTGGTTTGACATGCTTGTCATATTGATCTTTGACGCTCTTTTTCTGAGTTTCAATAACTAAGGTAGCATCATGACGAGTTTCATCTAATTGCATCAAATACAAAAGATGTTCCTCTTCGGTTGAGGTGTTAGGGAGAAGTTCGACAGCTAATTTCAAAGATGGGATTTCACATTCAATCAGAAAAATTGCTTTGATACTATATACTAATAGGAAAGGTGTGAATCCTGTGGCAGACTTAACGGATGTCCGATAGGCCCATAATGTTGAAAACAACATCATGTGCCAATTTGACTTATGAAGTCCTACCATCTGTCGAAGCATAGTAGTAAGAAATTTGTTAATTGCTTCAACCTGGCCATTGGCCTATGGATAATAGGGGGTTGAGTTTTCATGGTGAAGACCCAACTTCTCAATAAGTTCAGACATCGTGAAATTACAAAAATGACTACCATGATCGGTAAATGGCTTGAGGGACACCCAATATAGTAATGATATGATTGAATATGAACAACACTGCAGTTTGCCCGGTATTATCAAATGTAGGCATCACCTCGACCCATTTAGTGAAATAATCCATAGCTACAATAATGTATCCATGCCCCTCGATCGAGTGAGGGTTACATGTCATGAAGTTAATGCCCCCATTTAGCAAATGGACCAATGGAAACTACAGGGTGAAGAGGAGCAGGGTGAGATTGGATCTTATTGTTGTAGGTTTGAAAAGTGTGGCATTTATGGACAGTAGTAATGAAATCCTTAAACAATGAAGGCCAGAAATAACCATCTTGCAATATCTTTTGGGTAGTGGCATACCTAGACATATGATCGCCACATGCTCCATAGTGACAGTCATTCAAAGCTTTCTCAACTTCATCGTAGGTGAGACATAGTTGAAATATGGAATCAATACCACGGTGGTAAAGGGTATCACCAAGGATGATGTATTGACGGGCTTGATACCGTATACGACGACAATCTGTATGGGAGAGATCAAGACAAAAAGTTTGGGTTTGAAAATAGATGATAATATCTTTGTACCATACGTCATCGGAACTGATTAGAAAGAGGGATTCATCTGGTAAGGAATCCTCTGCCACAGTTTTTGTCTCAGTAGAGGGAAGGCCACATATCAATTCAGCAAAAACCAAAGACTTATTTGACTTGATGCATTCAAACTCCAAATCAAACTCTTGGAGAATAACTATCCATTTAGAGTACTTTCCCCCCAACAATTGTCCAGTAAGGATATGTTTCATGGGGTTGCAATTGGAAATGATGGTGGTTCTACATAATAAGATGTAGTGACGAAAACATTGAACAACTTGAACAACTACCAAGGTGAGTTTCTCCACATGTAAATATTTTGTTTCGGTAGTTGTGAGACTCCGACTCAAATAGTATATAACATGTTCATCGCGTGAAGATTCCTCTTAGACTAAAACCATAGCAATGGTAGAGTCTGAAGAAGTTGAGTATAGGAAATAATCTCAGCTATAGTCAGGTGGAAACATCATTGGTGTATGGGTTAAATCAAGTTTCAAAGCCTCGAAGGCTTTATTTGCAGTATCATCCCATACAAAATCGTAACCTTTCTTGAGAAGCCAAGTAAATTTTTTCGTTAATTTAGCGTAATTGGGAATGAATTGACATAAAAATTTTACCTTCCCTTGCAAACTTTGGAGTTGGCATAGTGTGGAAGGAGGAGGGAGATTAAGAATATCCTCAACCTTCAAGGGGTCTAGTTGAATCCCATGTATAGACACGACAAAACCAAGAAGTCATCCGAATTCCACACAAAAAACACATTTGTGTGGATTCAAACATATGTGATAATAACGACAGCATAGGAAAATGGCATGTAAATGTGTTGGGTGATCTTGATGACACATGGAATGCGTAGGTAGATTGTCTAGATAGGGTTGTACAATGTTCTTAATGTCATGAAAAGCGTAAGACATAGCGCGCTGAAAAGTCACCCCAATGTTTTTGAGACCAAAAGGAAGTTTCTGATAGGTGAAGATTCCCCAAGGGAAAATAAAAGCAGTCTTAGGTTGATTTGTTGGTAAAATATTGATTTGATTATAGCTGGAGAAATCATCCATCAAGGAGAAGATTTCACTCTCAACACAGTAGTCAATGATTTGGTCGACGAAAGGGGTTGGATAATTGTCTTTGGGACAAGCTTTATTTATATCCCTATAATATACACAAACGCAGATCGTTCCTTGTTTCTTGTTTACCGGAACAAGATTGGACACCCAATCAGTCAAAGCCACAAGATAGACAAAACCATCTTTAAGAAGTTTTTCAACTTCAAGCTTAATAGCAGCGGCTTTACGTGGATGTACTGGGTGAATTCTCTGTCAAACGAGTTTAGCGTTCAGGTAAGTCTTGATCTCATGCACAAAAATATCAGGACCAATACCTGGCATTTCTTCATAACTCCAGGCAAAAATGTCACTAAATTATTGAAAAAGGGCTTTATAAGTGTGAACCTCATCATTAGAACATGAGGCACCAATATGAACATTTTCCACAACCTCGGGTTTAATTGATATTTCAAGAGGAACGGTAGGTTAAATGTTACTCAAGTTCCCTTCATACAAAACATCGTGTGTTGACTCAGGAACAAAAGAAATAACAACAACGGTAGACAGAGTCGAAATCTGTTGGTAACTCTCTATGGTCTCTCGTTCTAGGAAGAGAATAGAACGATGATGCCCATCGTTCCATGGAGTATATTCCATAGACATGACCGACGTGATCATATCATCAGTAGGAAAGATCACGTGGAATGAATTAGTATATCTATCACAGAGAGAAGGAGGAGAAGGAGTTGTTGATTGAATGGCTTGATAAGCTGATTCCACAGACTTAAAGGCATATTATCGTCATAATGAAGATAATAACCAGAGTTAGGTACTATCCACAGGTCATAAGACTCAGGGATTTCACGAACATAGGTTGAGATCATGTTAATTGAGGTGACAAAAGGAGGAGGAATATCAGGTGGTGGAATAGGAAAAGTACCCATCAAGGTTGAATCTCTTAAAAGACCTATGCTGACATTCTCATAACTAGGAGGTGTTTTTGAAATAAAAGGTACGTCGCTAGTACGTGAATTAGAATTAAAGAAGGCCAGTTGGTCAACAGTAATGACTTTTCCTTGGTGTGGGAAACCTAACACACGGAAAAGGGTAGACACAACTACACACATAGAATGAATCCAACTACGGCCAAGTTGAAGGTTATAATCAAGAGGTGCATCAAAGACCTCAACCTCGACATTGATTGTCTTACCTTCTAATGTAATAGACGATGAAGGAAGAACACCATAAGGTTTAAGACTCGTACCATTAAAATATTTAATAGTATTGTGTGACTCGGTAAGGGCAGAAGAGCCAATAGATTTCCAACAAGTGATAGACATAACACAAGTCCAGGATCCTGTGTCAATAACGGTTCGACATATATTCTTATTTTCCACAACAACTTGGATCTGAAACACTAATTGAGGAGGAAGCCTTGGAATATGATCTTCCAAGTCAAATATTATCAAATTCGTATCAGTGGGATCAATTCCACCAATATCCTTTAACAACGCCTTCCGTTGAGTAGGACAACTTTCAAGGACCTCAAGATCCAACCTCGTTGAGGGTGCTTGTGCAAGGTCTTCTAAAATACTGTAGTTTTGGGAAGCATGTGCATGAGGATTAAATAAAGACTTTCAAACAATGCCCTTGGGAGGAGGACGAAGAACTGTATCTAGGACCGGTCATTTGAGATGAAGAGGACCATTTGGAGGTGAAGTTGGGGGAGGAGGTTAAACCAATGAAGGTGGTAAATCATCAACTTTATCTTTTGATGGAGAATAATCTTTGGCTCGAGTTGCAACTGAAAATTTTATCTTCTTGGAGTCATCAATACACATAAGCACATAAGATGAGGTAGAGGGAGAGGGTTGGTCATGAATGACCAATTGGGCCTGTTGTTGAGAAGGAAACGGTTGTGACAATATGGAAGATGTATAAGGATTCACAGTCCCTTGCAGGAACTTAGTAACCTCAACGCGTCATGGACAATCTTTCATATAATGATTATCACCACAAATAAGGCAAGGGTAACGAGGTTTACGTTTATCTTTATCATCAGCTGGTTGTGTTTTGGGTTTCTCAGATTGTTGATTATTATTTTTGTCCTCCTTATTCTTACCCTTCCCTTTCTTTTTATTTTGATTTTTACCAGTAGGTGTAGATTGAACCAAATAAACTTTAGAAGTTTTATCGAAAGGAGTAGGAGTAGGAGTATTCTTTACAATAGAAGTGGTATACTTGGGATTGGTATGACTGGCTTGTGTAGAATGAGTCTCAGCATGAAAGGTTCCAATCACACCATCAAAATCATGATAAGCTACCAGAGGTGTTGGGGTAGGACTTGTAAAAGGATGAGGAGCATCAGGGATCAAGTCGTATAGTGTGCCCGTTTGTGAATACACGAGATCGATATATTGAGCACAACTAATCGCCTGCTCTTCAGTGACGACACCACCCATGGAAACATCATGGGCTATAGGACCAATGAGTGATTTAGTAAACCACTTAGCCAATAATTGATCAGGAAGGGGAACTTTGATTAATCGTCTTCTCCTCTTCCACTCATGGATATGATCAGAAATATGAGTGGCAGAGGATTTTTTAAAAGAATTCAAAATTTTGGTTCGTGTCTCATATCGAATTGGAAATTGGTAATGTGTTAAGAAATCCATGGCTAGGGTATTAAATTCATTAAATAATCCTTATGGTAACTCAATATACCATTTGGTTGTTGAACCCGTGAGAGTTCGTTGGAAAAGTCGTAACCTTATAGAGTCATCCATCAATGAGTTGGATGAACACCAAAGATGGAAAGTTGTGACGTGATTATTTGGGTCTTCTCCTGATCGACTATCAAACTTAGGAATGTCATATGGTAATTTGGTCGATATGACAGACCAATAAAGACAATGAAAAATAGGATCATTCAAAAACCTAGATAAATGTGGTAAATCCAAAGTAGAAAGAAAAGGAAATTGTTTGTTCACTTGAGGAAACTGGTATACCAGTATGACCATAAGCATTCTGTAGATAGTTAGACATTCCTGAATTATTTGTTTATGGAGGATTTTGAGTCAAATAGCCAATAGGGTTTGGTTGATTAGGTATGTTCCCTTCTAAAGGAACCTTAGAATGAAAATTTTGACCTCATGTAGGATTCAGAGAGCCTGGATACGGTTTTTCAAAATTAGGGGGTACAAAAGAATTAACTTGAGGATGTTCCCCCCCAGATGATTGTTGATTCCCTCGGAAAGGAATATTCCAAGGTTGAGATTGTAACGTGGGTATATTTTTTCCATAAACTGGGTTATGGCCTCCAACTCGAGGTTGCCCCCCAACTTGAGGTTGTCCCCCAATTTGAGTTTGCCCCCAACTTGACGTTGCCCCCCAAATTGAGGTTGGCCTCCAACAGGATTCTAAAAACCAGAAGCTACAGAATGACTGGTGCCTCCAACTGGATTGGAGCCATTAGGGCCAGGATGATTAGATCCTCCAGACAAAGGTAGAGGAGGAACATAAGGCCCCATGGAGAGAACCTGGGTAGGTGTAGGAACAATATGACTAGCAACATTTTACCCATGAGGAACAAAAGGTCTAGACCCTCTGGATGGATTATGGGTGGGAATAGAAATGGAAGTATTCAAAGTGTTATACCCAGGGGGAAGTGACAGATTTGATCTAAGAAGAAATGGTGTTCCAATAATAGCTTGAGTGATAACCAAATTTCTAGTAGAAACAGTCGTAGCTTGTGGGACCATAGTAGAATGGGCAATCTAGAGAGGAAGAATCGAGTGAGAACCAACCAACAATTGGTCTGAAACTGTGAAGACATTATTGGTTGTGCTAGTAAAATGATCTAAAGGTATTGTATAGGTAACAAACATCTCAGGCATTTTCGATGTCATAAGTTGGTTAGAACTCATTCCTAGTGTGTCAAAAATATTGTGTCTCGAAGAATTAAGATTAAAAATTCTGGCATTGTGAACCGGGGTTCTAAGTGATTCACTTTGAAAAAGTGGATTGTCTACTCCAGACTCTACGTTAGGTCCAGTAGGTATTTCAATGTTCTCGTCAACAACAAGTTCTCCTGATGATTTCATCTAGAGAAAATGTGGATCTTTTCTAACACTCAATAACAGATTTACGGGAAGTCTGAATGCTTCTAAAGAATTACAAATTATGAATCCCTCTAAAGAATTTGAAATTCCAATCTTAGAGGCTACTTCATTATTGGTTGCTCCTTCAGGAGATCCCTTTGGTGAGTTAGGAAGCAAAGGGAGGTAACCTTCTCAATCTTTTGGAGGTATCCCTTGCATCCTACATGAACACAAAATTCCGATGTTGACCGGACCAAATAAAGAATGAAACAAATCTATGTCCAGCTAGAGAAACAAACAACACTCACTAATGAAATCTAGAAATCAAACCAAGAAAACAAACCTTCTTATTTCGAAGCCACTAGTTGGTGATGAAATCCAACGTCATGAAATCAAGACAAGAAGGGTATGGGATAAAGAGGGTGGAAAAGTTACGTTGACGGCCTTCTTAACGGACTTACACCCTAGTGCAAGCTCCCACACATAATCGTGGGTATACCCTACAAGGAGCCCGAGTGAGTTTGGACAATGTCGATTCTAGGTACCATGAATAATTTCCCCTCCATAGTCACCTCGTGTAAAGACCCTAAAGAGATAGGCTACTAAGGTTACCAATTACGACAATGATGCATGGGGAAACAATCAACAGTCCAATCCACGTGCAAAGGCAGGGTATCTAGCCCGAAATCAACCCAAGAAGGTCCCCGCAATATTTTCTTCTCAAGTGACCCCCAATAATACGTCCAATCTCTACACCAAGACCAAAAAATCAGGGTGACTAACTCTGCCAGTCCTAATGCGACATCATGATTGACCCTTGTGTTAGAAGGGCTTCCCAGGACAAAATGTAGCAAGTGGATTTGAACTTTCCCTATCACAAGATACTATTGTGTGTTTTGATGCTTTGGAGAGTGTGCCTTACAACCTATT
>ML845849.1:26028-42141 GCA_009831015.1 Picea engelmannii | reverse complement strand
GAATGGCTTCCACCCATTTAGTGAAATAGTCTATAGTAGTTAGAATCCACTTGTGTTGTGTGCTAGAATGTGGGTGAATTTCTCCAATGAAATCAAGACCCCATTGTTGAAATGGAGCTTCTGTTTTCACCGGAACTAAAGGTAAAGTTGGGACTTTCTGTTTTCCTGTAAAAAAAATGACAAGCAGTACAAGTTCATACTTTAGTGTTCACATCGATGAATAATTTAGGCCAGTAATACCCATCTCTTAATATTTTATAAGCCATTGTCTGCCAAGCATGGTGCCTGCCGCACATTCCCTCATGGAATTCATCTATAACCCTTTCTGTTTCAGTCTCCACTAAGAATCTCAATAGGAAACAGAAGGGGTCTTTCCAATACAATTTACCATCTATGATACAATATTTTACAACGTGTAAATTCAACGTCCTGGTTTTAGATGGGGTTAACTCACTAGGGCATCGAAGGGTTAGTAGGTAAGAAATGATATCGCGATACCAGAGTGAAGTAGAGAACTTGTCTTGAATCTCAGTTGTGGGTGCAGTGACGTCAAGATCATCTATTTCTAGAAATTCCTCATTTTCTTGTAGCTGATTTATCCCAAGTGCTTTTAGATTTGATTCGGCTAGTAATTTTTCCAAACCATGGCCTTTAATAATTTTAGTTGGTTTGACTTCCAAGTCGAACTCTTGAATCTTAGCCATCCACCTGCCTCTTCTTCCGTTGTTGTCTGGCTGAACCAATATATCTTTAACAGAACTTGACGACACATAGGAAATGATATTTGAGTGCAATATGTAGGTTCTGAAAGCCTTGAGATATTTTACCATTGCATAAGCTTGTTTTTCCAATATGTCATATTTTAGCTCAGCATCTCTGATACTTTTTCTAAAAAATGCAATAGGCCGCTCAAAACCTTCATCATTTTTCTGTAACAATACAGCCGTGATTGTATGTTCAGAGGAAAAAGAGAAAATCAAAAACTCTTTTGTGTAATCTGGGCTTGCCAGAACTAGAGCTTCACTTATTACTTTCTTGATACATTGAAATGATTTTTTGGCTTCATTTGTCCATTTCACAACGTTGTTGTTATTAAGCATATCTGTAATCAATTTAACAATTTCGGCAAAGTTAGCGATGAATCTTCTCAAGAAGTTTATTTTTCCTAAAAAGACTGAATTTCTTTTACATTTCTAGGGATATTTATGGTATCTATCACCTCGACCCTTTTGGGATCAATTTTGATTCCATCTCTTGACACAATATGACTCAAGAGTTTACCTTCTTGCATTGCAAAATGAGATTTCTTGGGATTAAGTGACAAATTGAATTTGTGACATTTCTCAAAAGTTTGTTTGAGGTGTGTTATATGTTCTGCATCAGATTTAGAGAAAACAGTGAGGTCATCAAGATAGATAACGATGAACTTATCTCTTTCACCCACGAAAGCGATATCCATGGCTCATTGGAAAGTTTCCCCTGCATTCATTAAACCAAAAGTCATTTTTTCATACATTAAGGTACCCCAAGGGGTAGTGAACGCAGTTTTTTCTTTGTCATCTTGGTGTACTACAATTTGATTGTAACCTAAAAAACCATCAATCATGGACATTCTGTTAGATCCAACTAATTTTTATAAAACATGATCCATCTTAGGTAATGGATAATTGTCTTTAAGTGATGATCGATCCAGGTTTATAAAATCTACACACATCCTAATCTCACCATTTTTCTTTTTCACTGGGATTAATTTGGCTACACACTTAGAGTATCTCAGTGGGACAATGATTTTAGCATCCAAGAGTTTTTTGACTTCTTTTTCTATTATCGATAGTAGGATAGGGTTAATATGTCTGATTTTTTGTTTGAAAGGTTTTACACCTAGTTTCAGAGGAATTTTATGTTCCATTATAGTAGTGTCATAAGTTCTCAATTCATCATAAGACCAAGAGAAAACTTCTTTATATTGTCTAAGAAACTCAGCATACTTACTTTTGATTTTTGGAGACAAATATTTGGATAATTTCACCAATCTAGGATTTTCTTTGGTACCTATATCGCAATCCTCGACCTCCTCCGACTCAGGCTATAAGGTAGAATTCAAAGGGATGTCATCAGGGTTGAATATCCTTTCTAAGGGGATCATACCCTTAGGTATAAGATTGTTTTTTAAAACAAGCATCTGATGGTTAGCAATTTTATCTTGGAACTTTTGGGGATCTTCATCTTCCTGCATGATCCAAGTAGAGTCATTCTGGTTTTCTTGGTCGGCGTGCATTTCAGCAAAGTCATCCACTGTCTCTAAAAAATTTTGGAGTTGTTCATCATCCTCAAAAACTTGCCAATGTTGTATGTTATTCGGTATGGAAGGCCTATGTCTCATTAGCATATGGTATTTTAATTTGAAAGCAGTGGGAGGTGTGAACGTTGAAGCTGCTTTGGCTAATGCATCCACCTGTTGATTTTCTGTTCTGGGAATATAATGAACATTAACAGAGGAGAAATTTTTTTCGATCAAATCCCAAACAAAGTTTTGATAAGATCTTAACCTAGGATGTTTGGACGAGTATTGACGATTTACTTGTTTCCCGATTATCTCT
Source organism: Picea engelmannii (assembly GCA_009831015.1). Lineage (NCBI taxonomy): Eukaryota > Viridiplantae > Streptophyta > Pinopsida > Pinales > Pinaceae > Picea > Picea engelmannii. Next base: position 39,541 of record ML845849.1, on the reverse strand, counting down.
GCATCGCCGAATACTTCCAAGTTTTTAATTTTCATTCTCCTGGCATCTTCCAATCCTAACACTAGGGCTTCATACTCGTATACATTGTTAGTATGTTTAGGTTTCCACTGTAATATATAAGATAAAGGGATAACGAATTTGTCACCAGGTGCCACAAAAAGCACCTCAGCTCCGACCCCAAAATAAGATGAGGCCCCATCAAAAAACATCTTCCAAACACCAATGATATATACATCTTGTTTTACTTTCTCTTTTTATTTTTTATTTTTTGTACAACTTTATTCTATACATACATCAATATTGTCATCGATAGATAAACTACAATTGCCTAAATCTTGATCAGCAATATAAACAAGGTAGTTGTTTTGGTTATGTGGGTAACTTACCATGAATGCTAACCTGGTTTCTCTGTAAAAATGCATGAACTGTCCTCCAAAGACAGGGATCGTGGAATACATCATGTCAAGTTGGAGGGATACTCCAAGTTTAGCACCCCAAGACCTGAATAAGAGCATACCATACTTCAGGGATATATCTGCAACAACCACATCCATTAGAATGACTTTTGTGAGTATTTGTGCAAGATTGACGACTAAATCCTTTATCATGCCTATACACTTAACCTTTCTTGAATCATGTTAAGAACCAAACATCAATATAACATAGAAAAACCTCAGAATAAGTACTCAATGCCTTGAAAAAGAGAGAAATTAAGATAGTAAGACTCTTTGAGGGGGCAACCTTCTTATGCCCACATAAATGTACAATTCCAAGATGATTCCAAATGAAAATGTCTCCTTGGTATATGTAGGAGACTAGGAGGTATAATTACAATTAATGGAATAAGGCCAACATAAATAAAATAACATTACTATTGTAATATGCCCCAATTAAGGGGTAATGAGCAAATATTTGTTGGACAACTGAGAGGGCGGGGGTGAATCAATTGTTACCATGCTTAAACAGTTATGCTTATTTTAAACTCTTTACAAGGCACTCAATGAAAATCGCAATAATGTAGGGAAATAAGCAATAACACATTCGGAATCAGTCACTCATATGAGATACACAGAGATAGATATTTCCTGAGGAAACCCATAAAGGGTAAGAACCTCTTCTTCTTTATATGATAAGTAATATTTACATTCTTTACATTATCATACATATGATCACCAACTCATAATAAGGCTGCAACCTTTGTTTTGCAAGCTGCTACTTGCTGAGAGAACCCACTCTCTGGTTTCTCTAGAATGAAATAGAAGGAAGCACCAAATCCCTAGTTTCTCTAGCACCAACTAGAAGGAAGCACCAACTCCCCAAGTGTTCCAGCACCAACTGGATGGAAGCACCAACTTCCAATCATATAGGCGCCAACCTGTAAAACAAAGAGCAACAGTTCTCCCTTGCTCCTCCATGCCACCCTGGTTTCTTTGGTTGCAACCAGATGGAAGCTACAACTCCCTTTATTCAAGCACCCACTTGAACCTCTAAGGACAATAGTTCTCCCTAGCACCTCCCTACCACCCTGAAATATTGATCTTTGTTACTAAAACTTGTTATAGAGATATAAATTTCTTCAATGGATTACCAGTCTCATCATTGTTCTACTACACTCTTCTGCTCTGTCTCCATCAGTGTCTTCTGCACACTTCTCTATGCTTTATGTCCATCTCCATTTATGAACTTCATGCCATGTCCCTTTAATGCACCATTCCTCTGCTATATTTCAGTTGTTGCGCACTCCTCCTTCTACACTCCTGAATCCCTCTCAACAACAACAACCATCTCTTCTTTCTTCTGCCTTTTTATAGTCTCTGTGGACCTTCTGCATATCCTGTGCGCAATGCTTCTGCATTCTCTTCATGTTGAGTGCTCTTCATGTTCATCATTGCAACTCTTCATCTTCTCTGGCTCTTAAACCCATGTGTCCATCATCACTGGGTGTTCTGCTGAGATTCCTTAGCCTCTTCAATAGTCGAGACTCTTTGTCTTCTCTATCATAGTCGAGCTCATCTTCTTTGTTGCAGTTACAAGCTTCAATGCTCATCCCCCTATCAATTTCATTCACGAACAATCTTCATTCCACTGGCAGATTCCTGGAGACTCTTCAGCTCCTTTGGAAATCACACAGAAGCATCTTCGAGTCCTCTGGCACAAACCATCAGTGGTTTCTAGTAGTTACAATGTGAACCTCCAAAGACCGCTTCAGTAGCTGAATTTCCACTAGTCGATTAACTCTGAAGAGCAACAGTAGCCCTTCAATCATATTTTTGAATAATCTACACCGTTGGATCATAAATGATGTGTCTCACACTTATTTTTCCACTTTGCAATTTGGTGATTCTGTGATGAGTTGTCTCAAATATCCATGTCATGAGCTCTGAAATAGAGCTTGGCTTTTATAACTCTGCTCTCCAACTCTCAACCATGCGACCACGAGAGGTGACCAAGCACTTATCCATAAGGCGCTTTCACGATTTGGCATTTTGGCACTTTGGCGTTCTTGTGGTGATGAGTTCATGATGCTCCATGTCTCGGTATCTGAAGCTCCGAAATGGAGCTTGGTTGAACTACCTCCTATCATTTCATCATTTCACATTTCAACTTTTCGCGATTTCTCATGTCGTGAATTCCTGTTGCGAGGTATCTCGATTCTCCAATTTGCGGTCCCCAAAACTATGAAATCGAGCTTGCCGCTTCAAGCTTTTCTCTACAACTCTTCGACGATGTGACCACCATCGGTGACCACTCTCCTATCACACAGGAACTTCAATCTCCAAATCAATGGTCCTGGATCCCTGGTGACTAGACGACTATCCTCTGCCCCTGAACTTCAGCCTTCGGGACTTTGGGGGAGTGATGGAGTTAAAACTCCCAAAGCAAAAACTCTCGGAGTGAGGTCAGTCTTGCGTCACTCGATGACATGTCGTGACCTGAGTGGATGCCACGTGTCACTCAGAATTGTTATTTCTAGTGCCCTGAAATGCCAAATCAACTTGACACTTGTCATTTTCTGATCATGCCACGTGTCATAGTCTTCCACCTATCCTTTCTGACGTGGTCTGCCACATTCACCTCCTAGATCTGTCGGCCTAGATCACTTCGTGATTTCGCACATCGCGATTTCGACATTCTTCATGTGAAAGTTCTCGACACCTTCAAGTCCCAATCTACAAAACTCCGAAATGGAGTCAGGTCATCTTTTCGCACTTCGAGACTCCTGTGTTGAAGAGTCTCGATTCTTGACTCCTCCAACTCCTAGTATTCGAACCTCTGGTCGATGTGCCTATTTCGGGTTTTCTGGGTTTCACATTTCACGATTTTGGGACTCCTGATGATGAAGGGTCTCAACTCTTCCAACTCCCGGTATCTGAAACTGTCCTCCTGCTTTCGGGATTTCAGTGTTTCTCATTTCGTGATTCCGAGACTCCTGATGATGAAGAGTCTCAACTCTTCCAACTCCCAATATCTGAAACTGTCCTCCTGGTTTCAGGATTTTGGTGTTTCACATTTTGCGATTCCGAGACTCCTAATGATGAAGAGTCTCGACTCTTCCAACTCCCGGTATTCGAAACTGTCCTCTTGCTTTCGAGATTTCATAACCCCGCTTTACCTTGCTCGTTAAAGAACGTCCAATTTCTCCTGGATCCAACGTCGGTCGGACCTCGAGCTCAGATCTGACATTCATCGGGAATTCTCAATGGGATCCATAGATCTCTTTCGCTTATCCTCCTGTTCTTATGTTGTCCCTGTTTTTCCATTGCTACATACTCTGATCTTGCCATCAATGACAAGCACACCTACCTGTAAACATGCCAATAATCTCCCCCTTTGGCATTGATGGAAACCCTAAACGGTTGCGCTAATCTGTTTGGACCTCCAACTATAGCATCGGGTCCGGACCATTCCTTTTCTCCCCCTTTGACATCAATGTCAAAGAAAACACGCTCCCCCTGAGCTGTTATAGTATTTTTAGGAGGTATCAGATATTCAACCAATACAAACTCCCCTTAACAGGATGGACTCTCTTAGATGTGAGACAGGATGACACCCAACTTTTGTCGGAGATATTCAAATGGTGTCTTTGCTAGGGGTTTATTAAAGATGTCTGCAATTTGTTCTGTGGTTGGAATGTAATGGGCCTGAACAATCTGATTGGTGACCTTCTCTCTTAGAAAATGATATTTTATGGGAATATGCTTGGTCTTGGAGTGGAATATAGGATTCTTGGATACACTGATGGCACTAGTGTTATCACAATGGATTGGGATCGGTGCAGCGTATTTTACCTCCAAGTCTGCAAGTGTCTGAATCATCCATAATACCTAAGTGCAACAGGTAGCAACAACAATGTACTCTGCCTCTGTAGTTGATAAAGAAATGGAACCTTTCTTTTTACTCAACCATGCTACTAGAGAATGTGTTAAGAAGAACGCACCTCCACTTTTGCTTTTCATTTCATCCATGTAGTTAGCCCAATCAACATCTGAGTAGGCTAATAATTGAAAATTTTGATTCTTAGGATACCATAGGCCATAGTTCATTGTTTCTTTCAAATATCAGAATATCCTTTTGACAGCTAGCAAATGACTCTGTTTAGGTGCAGACTGATATCTTCCTACCATTCCAACAACATGCATTATGTATGGGCGAGATGATGTGATGTACAGCAAGCTACCGATCATTGATCTATATGAACTTTTATCAACATTAGGTGAGTCATCATCCTTAATTAATTTGCATCCAGTAACCATAGGTGTGCCCACAGGTTTAGATTCTTCCATTTGAAACTTTTTCAAAACTTCTCTTAGATATTTTTCTTGAGAAATGAACATCCCTTCAGACCTATGAGTAATTTGCAGACCAATAAAAAATGACAGTTCACCTATCATAGACATTTCAAACTCAGATTCCATGGTAGAAGAAAACCATTGTACCAATGAATCCTTATTACATATGAAGATGATGTCATCTACATAGACCAATACGATGAGCAGATCATTATCCTCTATTTTGATATATAGATTGTTGTCAATTGTTCCTCTCTTGAACCCTTTGTCTTTTAGATACGTATCAAGTCTGTGATACTAGGATCGAGGGGCTTGTTTTAACCCATATAAATCTTTCTTGAGATTGCATACTAATTCAGGGCTATCAAACAGTTCGAAACCCTCTGGTTGTTCCATATAGACTTCTTCACTTAAATCTCCATTTAGAAAAGTTGACTTGACATCCATTTGATAGACTTTAAACCTTTTATGACAAGAATAGACAAGAAACATTCTGATAGCTTCTAATATTTCTACGGGTGAAAATGTTTCATCAAAATCCATTCCTTCTATCTGAGCATACCCTTTATAGACCAATCTTGCTTTGTTCCTGACAACCTGTCCCTGCTCATTCAACTTATTCTTAAAGATCCATTTGGAGCCAATGACATTTTTACCTTAAGGTCTATGAACCATCTCCCACGTATTGTTTTTCTCAATCTGATCAAGTTCATCATTCATTGCTTTAACCCAATGGTCATCTTTGCTATCTTCATTAAAATTCTTGGGTTACATCATGGATATGAAATCTATATGTGATTGTTCGGTGTTTTTTATTAGCTTTCTCCTGGTTTGTACACCTTTCTCTTTTTCACCAATTATCTGACTTATAGGATGATTCTTTTGAGTGATTTTGGAGGAGGAATTTGAAGTTGTCTATTGATTTGAGTTTGTCTGAGTATCTGATTCTTCATCTGACTCAGAGTCTTCATTTTTTTATTCTTGGACCTATTCATCTTCAAATTTAGCCGTGTCTTCTATAGAAGACTCATTAATGTACACCTCTCTTGCTGGGATTCCTTCATCAATTTTTACGTCGATACAGTCGACCATTTTATGCAGCCTCTTATTATAGCATCTATATCCTTTACTGTTTGTAGCATACCCTAAGAACATACCTTCATCAGCCCTGTCATCATATTTTCCAAGGTTCTCATCATTATTCTTTATGTAGCATTTACTCCCAAAGACTTTGAAGTGTTTAATTGAAACAGGTCTCCCAAACCACAGTTCATAGGGTGTCTTGTTACTTTGTGGTCCAAGGTGAGCTTTGTTAAGAACATGGACTGCTATGTATATTTATTCTACCCAACAGGGATGATTTTAAGGATGGAAATTTATTTTTAAATGTAGAAGCCTTGGCGAATCTTACTAATCCTTCATATGCCAACTATAAATGTTTGACGATATTTTTGTAAAAATATTCAAATTTCTAAGGATTTTATATAGTTTGTATAAAATTTTGGTGATTTTTAAGGTAAAATAATTTTATCCTATAGAATCTGGGCAAATCATTTTTAGAATAACGAATCTTTTTTTGGGAAAAAACTTGGAAAATTAACCCATGAGCGAAATTTAGCCCCTAAAATCATCCCTACTACCCAGTAGGTTTGACCAATGCTCTTCTCATTCATCATTGACCTGGTCATTTCCTGCACTGTTCTATTTTGCCTCTCAACTACTCCATTTTGTTGTGGAGTTCATGGGATTGTGTATTCTCTCTTGATCCCATGCTTATCACATAATTCCTTGAATTATCTTGACATAAACGCTCCTCCTCGGTCTGATCTTACTGCCTTTAACCTCTTTCCTGTTTGAGTCTCAGTTAAAGCCTTAAATATTTTAAATTTCTCAAATGCTTTAGCTTTTTCCTTGAGAAAGGAAACCCAAGTAAGTCTGGAGTAATCATCAATAATCTGCATGAAGTAGTTTTCTTTCCCTATGCCTTCCTGTCTTGAAGGTCCACATAAATCCATATGAACTAGTTGGAGTGGTTTCTTTGTTGAAGTAAAGCTCTTGGACTTAAACTGTGTCCTGTTTAGCTTCCCTACTTGGCAGGGTTTATACATTGAATCTTTGGGCTTTGATATTCTCGGAAGATCTTTTACTGCCTCGAGATTTTTGAGTTTGATTAAGTGTTCAAAGTTTAGATATCCAAGTCTCCTATGCCATAACTAGCTTTCATCATGTTTGCTTAGATGGCATTCTTCTCTATTTTCTTTCAGCACATATACATTATTTTTTGTCCTTATGCCTTTGGCCACCACTTGTCCTGAGTTTACAGACTTTATCTTGCAGTCCTTGGACGTGAACACCACTTCAAATCCTCTATAACACATTTGAATTACACTGAGCATATTATGTTTCATCCCATCTACAAGTAGAACATCTTGGGCTTTTCCTTTTCCATTATTTAAACTCACCATCCCTTTACCCTTTATTTTACCTAGAGCATTATTTCCAAAGGTTACGTTTCCTGATGTTCTTTCACTTAGAGATAGAAACTTACCTTTGTCTCCCGTCATATGTTTGGAGCATCCACTGTCTATATACCAAGGGTTCATTTTTATTTGAGCTGACAACACTAATCCACACCTGTCACTTTCTTTCTTCTTCCAAAACTTGACATTTTCAACAGGGGAATTCAAATCTGGTTCACATTTCCTTAATCGACAGTCAACAGATTTACATCCATAGTTATGAAAAGTGTAGCATTCAATATCAATGTTCAATAGGTCAAACTTATTGTTGCAGCGTTGTCTACTCATTGACTGTTGATTATTTCTTGACCTCCTTAGTTGCATGTCCCTAGACTTAATTTGGCAATTTGCAATCTGTGAAGGTTTGCTACTTGGCTGTATCATTCTTTGTTGTGGGAAGTATTTATTCCTTTGAAATCTTAATTGCTCATGTCTAAGTCTTAAGGAACAATTTACAGCTTTGTGACCAAAGTTAGAACAGTAGAAACAATAGCCATAGAAAAAATCTTTGTACCTAGAAAATGGTTGTCTTCTTTGAGCAAATCGATTTCTTCCATGTTGATGACGTCTTTCAGTAGGGAGCGCATTATTTATTTGCTCTACAGATTCATTCCTGGTACCTTTTTCTTTACTCATCCTGGGCGACTGATTTTCTTCCTTTGTTTCTGCAGGTTCGTTATTGTCATTGGTTGTACATTTGACAAACTTGATGGGTTCTTCGTTTCTTGGCTTACCACTACTTGATCCCTCTTCATAACCCAAACCAGTTTTCAGCTTTGGATTCCTTTGCTGATTCAGAATGGTGGCTAATCCTTCTGAGGCTTTGATACTTGACATATTCTGATTATACAAGGCATGAAACTTCTCCATCTCTTTCCTAGTTTTCACTACTTCTTGTTCTAATGCTTCAGATCTTTCCTTCTTTTCTGATAACTGTCGTTTCATAATGTCTTCGATTTTCCTTGCCTCTTCTAATTCCACTTTTAGTAGGACAAGGTCTTCATTAGATTCTTTACTGTCTTTCTCAAACTGTATCAGCAATTGTATTTTCTTTCTGTTCTTAATTTTTAGTCTGTCAATCTCTTCTAGTGCACTGATCAGTTATCCTTCCATGTCAACCACAGCTTCTTCTTCATTAACATCACTTCCTGTGTTGTTATTATCATAATCCTCTTTGGCCATAAGTATGAATTCATTTAGTTTATCTTCAATAGAGGAGTCATTGTCTTCATCATTTGAAGGATCATCATCATTGTTTACGCAAAGAATTTTCTTCTTAAAGTTATTCTCTTTAAAGAAATTTATGTGTTTGTGTTTCTCCTCATCATCACATGTCTGATCCTTTATTTTTTTGGGACATTTATTTGCAAAATGACCTATCCTACCACAGTTGAAACATTTGAAAGGCAGATTACCTTTGTGTTTGCCTGATCCCTTCTTTAGTCTCTTCACAAATTTTACTTCAATTTCATCGGGCTTTGAATCCTCATTCTTGTCTACTTTAAATGATGCTTCTATGGAGGTGGGTTTATCTTTAACTATTCTCATTTCATATGCAGTCAATGTTCCTAGAAGTTGATCAAACTCCAAGTTTTTTAGATCATTAAGTTTATCTATAGCAGAGACCTTCAGGTTGAACCTATCTGGGAGAGATCTCAAGATTTTCTGAACTAAAGAAGATTCCTCAATTTTTTTCACCAAGTGCTTTCATTACATTTACCATTTCTTTTACTCTCATAAAGTATTTTACAACAATTTCATCTTCCTTCATCTTCAGCTGTTCAAACTGTATTATGTAGGTTTGAAGCTTGGCGTCCTTTACCTTCTCATTACCTTCATAACTGCTAATGATTTTGTCCCACATTTCTTTGGAAATTCCTGGGTGCATAACTTTTACGAATTCTGCTTCTGCAAGCCCACTCAAGATAGAATTCATAGCCTTAGTGTTGAAGCTAAATTCTAGCTTGTCATCCTTATTAGCTAGTACAACTGGCTTTACATAACCAGTATCTACCACATCCCAGACATCTGCACCTAAAGCCATTATGTAGGTTCTCATTCTAACTTTCCAGAAGGCAAAGTTTGTTCCATTGAACAGAGGGGACTTATTGGTTGAATTTCCCTCATGGCTTGACATGTTTAAGCTCTAGGATCTACCCTTAGATAAAAAGGACCGGCTTTGATACCAATTGTTGGACAACTGAGAGGGGGGCGGTGAATCAGTTGTTACCGTGCTTAAACAATTATGCTTATTTTAAACTCTTTACAAGGAACTCAATAACAATCGAAATAATACAGGGAAATAAGCAATAGCACATTCAGCATCAGTCACTCATATGATATACACAGAGATAAATATTTCCTAAGGAAACCCATAAAGGGTAAAAACCTCTTCTTCTTTATATGATAAGTAATATTTACATTCTTTACATTATCATACATATGAGCACCAACTCATAATGAGGCTACAACCTCTGTTTTACAAGCTTCTACTTGCTGAGAGCACCCACTCTCTGGTTTCTCTATCACCAACTAGAAGGAAGCACCAACTCCTTGGTTTCTCTAGCACCAACTAGAAGGAAGCACCAACTCCCCAAGTGTTCCAGCACCAACTGGATGGAAGCACCAACTTCCAATCATATAGATCACCAACCTGTAAAACAGAGAGAAACAGTTCTCCCTTGCTCCTCCCTGCCACCCTGGTTTCTCTGGTTGCAACCAGATGGAAGCTACAACTCCTTGTGTTCAAGCACTCACTTGAACCTATGAGGACAACAATCCTCCATAGCACCTCCCTACCACCTTAAAATATTGATCTTTGTTACTAAAACCTGTTACAACGATATAATGTTCTTCAATGGCTTACCGATCACATCATCATTCTTCTACACTCTGTTTCTCTGTCTCCATCAGTGTCTTCTGCACACTTCTCTACACTTTATGTCCTTCTCCATTTATGCACTGCATGTCATGTCCCTTTAATGAACCATTCCTTTCTTGTATTTCAGTTGTTGCACACTTCTCCTTCTACACTCTTGAATCCCTCTCAACAACAACAACCATCTCTTCTTTCTTCTACCTTTTTATAGTCTCTATGGACCTTTTGCATATCTTATGCGCAATGCTTCTGCATGCTCTTCATGTCGAGTGCTCTGCCTATTCATCATTGAAACTCTTTATCTTCTCAGGCTCTTAAACCCATGTTTCCATCATCATTGGGTTTTATGTTGAGATTCCTTAGCCTCTCCAATAGTCAAGACTCTTTGACTTATCTATCAAATTCGAGCTCATCCTCTCGGTTGCAGTTACAGGCTTCAACGCTCATCCCCCTATCAATTGCATTCACGAACAGTCTTCATTACACTGGCAGATTCCTGGAGACTCTTTAGCTCCTATGGCAATCACACAGAAGTCTCTTCAAGTCCTCTGGCAGAAACCATCAGTGGTTTCTAGCAGTTACACTGTGAACCTCTAAAAACCGCTTCAGCAGCTGAATCGCCACTGATCGATTAACTGTGAAGAGAAACAATAGCCCTTCGATCATATTTCTAAATAACCTACACCGTTGGATCATAAATGATGGGTCTCGCACTTATTTATCCTTTTTGCAATTTGATGATTCTATGATGAGTCGTCTCAACTCTCCATGTCATGAGCTCAGAAATAGAGTTTGGATTTTATAACTCTTCTCTCCAGCTCTCGACCATGTGACCACAAGAGGTGACCGAGCACTTATCCATAAGGTGCTTTCGTGATTTCTCATTTTGGCACTTCGACGTTCCTGTGGTGATGAGTTCTTGATGCTCCATGTCCCGGTATCTAAAGCTCTGAAATGGAGATTGGTTGCACTACCTCCTATCATTTCAACATTTCGCATTTCTTCTTTTCACGATTTCGCATGTCACAATTTCCTGTTGCGAGGTATCTCGATTCTCCAAGTCGCGGTCCCCGAAACTCTGAAATGGAGCTTGCCGCTTCAAGATTTTCTCTACAACTCTTTGACGATGTGACCACCATCGGTGACCAATCTCTTATCACAAAGGCGCTTCGATATCCATATCAACAGTCCTTGATCTGTGGTGACCAGACGACTATCCTCTACCCCGAGAGTTCAACCTTCGGGACTTTGGGGGAGTGATGGAGTTAAAAATCCTGAAGAAAAAAATCCCGGAGTGAGATCAGTCTTGTGTCACTCGATGACGTGTCGTGACCCAAGTGGATGCCACATGTCACTAATAATTTTGATTTCTAGTGGCCTGAAATGCCAAATCAACTTGACACTTGTCGCTGTCTGATCGTGCGACATGTCATAGTCTTCCACCTGTCCTTTCTGACGTGGTCTGCCACATTCACCTCCTGGATCTTTTGGCCCAGATCACTTCACCATTTTTCACATCGCGATTTCGACATTCTTGATGTGAAAGTTCTCGACACCTTCAAGTCCCGATCTGGGAAACTCTGAAATCGAGTCAGGTCATCTTTTCGGCTTTTCGCACTTTGGCACTTAGGGACTCCTGTGTTGAAAAGTCTCGATTCTTGAATACTCCAACTCCCAGTATTCAAACCTCTGGTCGATGTGCCTGTTTCGAGTTTTCAGGGTTTCACATTTTGCGATTCCGGGACTCCTGATGATGAAGGGTCTCGACTCTTCTAACTCCCGGTATCCGAAACTATCCTCCTACTTTTGGGATTTTGGTGTTTTGCGATTCCAGGATTCCTGATGATGAAGAGTCTCGACTCTTCCAACTCCCGGTATCCAAAATTTTCCTCCTGGTTTCGGGATTTCGGTGTTTCGCATTTCGTGATTTTGGGACTCCCGATGATGAAGAGTCTCGACTCTTCCAACTCTCGGTATCTGAAATTGTCCTCCTACTTTCGGGATTTCGTAACCCTGCTTCACCTTGCTCGTTAAAGAATGTGTAGTTTCTCCTAGATCCAAAGTCGGTCGGACCTCGGGCTCAGATCTGACGTTCATCGGGAATTCTCAATGGGATCCATAGATCTCTGTCGCTTCTCCTCCCGGGCTTACGTTGTCCCTATTTTTCCATCGTTGCATACTCTGATCTTGCTATCAATGACAACCACACCTTCCTGTAAACATGCCAACAATATTAGGGCTTAACATGCCCGTCCCCTTGAGACAAGTGTTGTCCACAACGCTTGAGTAACTCTGGATACTTCTGTATAAAATACTCATCTTCTCAAGTGGAATCTTCAATCGGTAGTTTCCTCCATTTAATGATATACTCTGAAATGGATCTATTCCTTAGCTGGCAAACTCTTGTGTCAGTGATGGCTTCAGGCTCCAATATGATTTTTCCTTCCTCGTCAAGTTCTGGAAATATATTTTGAACTGGGATCTTGTCGCCTATAACTTTATTTAAGCATGAAACATGGAAAACTGGGTGTACTCGTGAAGATGCAAGCAACTCCAATTTGTATGCCATAGTACCAATATTTTGCAACACCTTATAAGGGACATAGTACTTTGGTGATAATTTATTATCCTTTTTGGCTTGCTTGAGGGACGTCTGTTTGTATGGTTGTAGTCTTAAAAACACCCAATCCCCTACTTCAAAACATCTTTCACTACATTTTTGATCTCCTTGTTGTTTCATGCGATTATGTGCCATGGTCAGGTTGTCCTTTAAGATTTGGAGAACTTGTTGTTGATGCTCGATGTGATCTTCCACTGCTTGAACCTTAGATTTTTCTTTTAGAGAAGAATTGATGGAAGGAGGGTGGTATCCATAAAGTGCCATAAATGGTGTCTTTTTTGTTGCAGTATGAAAGGAAGTGTTATACCACCATTCTGCCAAGGGTAACCATTTGAACCATTGTGTTTGTTTATTAGAGACAAAGCAACAAAGGTAGCCTTCCAGACATTTGTTCACTATCTCAGTTTTCCCATCAGATTGAGGATGATAGGATGAGCTATGAGCCAATTGATTACCCAAACAAGAAAATAATTATGTCCAAAAATGTCTAGTGAAGATGGGATCTCTGTCACTTGCAATAATCTTTGGGCTTCCATGTAGCTTTTCAACTGTCTCCATGAATTCGGTGGCAACTGTACTAGCTTTGAAGGGATGAGAGAGTGCACAAAAGTGTGCGTACTTGGTCAGTCTATCAACAATCACCATGATGACACTCTTTCCTTCAGACTTCGTTAACCCTGTGATGAAATCCATGGAAACCTCCTCC